>VYZT01072256.1:0-15981 GCA_013400735.1 Pomatostomus ruficeps | reverse complement strand
AATTATCCCAAACCCTGACAGTCTCCTGTCATTTGCTGACATGGATTTATAATGACAGGAAAGGGGAGATATTACCTTGGAGAATTCACCATGAAAGTTTAGAAACCACAGGAGATGTAGTTGATAAAGATATCAAATGTATATTAGGTTCAGGAGAGGCTCCTCCAAAGGGGGAAGATGGGATTAAGCTGCCATGCAGCAGCTCTTGACCCATTCCTGTTGCAGTCAGGAAGAGGTGCTGGTGCTTTGGTCCTCTCTGGGATGGGGCTGGATGTAAGGCTGGACTTCCCCACACCAGTAGGCTCAAGGTGGAGCTTTCCCCTTGGGCTGGAGTTCATGGCACTTTGCTGCTGCCCTGTTGGGTTTTTTTCTGGAAGGGAAGCTTGCTGGCTCTCACCAGACCTCCAACCAGAACATACATCACGTGGGCAGCTGGGGAATGAAAGCTCTGGCCTCAGTGTGCATATCAAACCAAGATCATTCCCAGAGGTTGGCCTTACAAGTCTATAGCTGTTTTGGCTGGAGGATAGTTCAAGAGTAGGTGCAAAACGAGAGGTCTTTCTTGGCGGCCTTTCCCAAAGAGTCTGCTCCAGAGCATACTCAGTCGTATTTTTCAGACTAATGGTTTCAAGATCAGGCCTCACAGGGTCCATGGCTTATGAACCATGCATGTAGTTGGCAAATGTATGCTTGCTACCCTTGAGTCCCTGCCGACATCCTAATACCAGACACTCAAGAGAGAGAAGGTGCAGAGGGCACCAAGACGAGCAGCAGCTCTGTTGTACCAGCATCAGTGCCAGAAACTTAGGAGGATGCCAGTACCTCAATTTCTTTGGTGTTTATTCAAACATCACCCCAGGTTGGTACAGGATGGTTTCATAAGATTTTTCTGTCTCACATATAATTGCAGACTAATGGCCTTGTTAAAATACTTGGGCTTATGATCTGATTTTCTCCTAAGCAGCTGTTTATGCATTTTATTAATGGTTACTAATTAAGTCGCTTGAATGAAGTCCTTTGGAGACTGTCCAAAGACATAAACCCAAATGAGCCTGGGCACTGTGATGAAAAACAGTCACTAAAATATCTTCCTAAAAGCCATGTAAACAGATTGAAAATGGACCAAAGAAAGGTCTGATGAAAAGGGGTGGGTGGAAAATATATAGATTCAGGTAGGTGTCATCTAACACTTAGGGGAAGCATGGAGAGGAAACAGGATTTAAATGCCTCAAAGTTCCTTTTATGCAGGAGATCTTAAACTCAGCAGCTTGTATTTATGGTCAGCTCAGGTTGCTAATGCAGTTCTGAGCCAAGGGGCACTTGGGAGACCTCAGCCCCGAGCCATCACATTGCAGCTTGTGAAGGCCACGGAGCATCCTGGAAGCCAAAAGCAGCTCTGAAGTCAAGCTATTGACCTCAGTGTGCTAGATTGTAAATCCCCTTGGAGGCAAGGCTGTCTGGCTTTAAAAGGAGCTTGTGCAGGCAAGACATAAAATAGTAAGAGCAGGAAAATTAAGAGCAGGTGAAGTTTTGGTGCACTGTTAAGCCTGGGGAAGGAGCTGCTGTCCGGACCAAAGGAGACCCTGTCATGGCTGTGTCTGGGCACCCCAAACAAACCCAGGCGTTGCCCAAGCTCCTGTCCTGGATCTTGCTTGGCAGCATGAGGGGGTAAATGTATCAGAGGAGATGTGGATTGAGAATTGGAGTGAAGAAAAAATATAATTTGACTGATGTGGGAGAACTGGTAGCTGGCAAGCCCATCCTCCAAGGCAGTGGTCACTTTCTGAAAGTTTGGAAAAGGTGCCCTTGGGCAGCCTGGAACAAGCTTCTCCAAGCAGGACTCAAAGCACAGGCCTTGGGCAGGGCTGCCACAAGTGCTCAGGGCTCAGCTGTGTGACTCAGCAGAGAGGTGCTAACAGCTTTCCTTCTGTTGGGCTTCGAGGGAATTTCAAGACCCAAGGAAACACAAGTAGCTGCAAACTTAGCGGTGCCTTGCCAGCTTGCTTAAGGCCAGGACTTAGGCAAAGGCAAAGCAACTGCTGCCCAAGTCCCTGGGGCAGATTGAGCTCCCATGGGCCGCAGAGCTGCTCTGTGCTGGGAGCTGGGGTGGGAACAGAGGTGCCATAAAGCCCAGAGCTTCGTGACATGGGGTGTGCAGGTTGTAAATTTCAGAGAGTGAGGATCTGTTGGGCTGAGAGAATTTCTTCTTCCCATCATCACTAAAGCTGTGAGCTTGCAGATGCTTCTCCACTCTTCCTTCCCCAGCAAAACATCAGAGTGGTCTCCTTATGGCTTATTTCTGCCATAGGGAATACAGGGAGGGATTGTCTCCCTTCCTGTAATGCTACACTGGAGACTAGAAAAGCATTTGCAGACAGAGGCAGCTGGCTGCAGGTCAGTGGCATGCTCGTTTATGCTTATTTCAGAGAATAACTTTTAAAACAATTTCCTAAATTCTCTGTGTAATAGCAGTGTCTGCTGGAGTGGGAATTGTCAGAACTGTGGCTTGTTGCTTTCATGGCTTGATGGCAGCGTAGCCTGGCTGCTCCTGCCAAGGGGGCTGTGCTGGTGTGTGACCAGCACCTTCCTCCTTACCAGGTACGGTCCTCGGAGGGTGCTGGGTTATGACGGCTTTCCTGGGGTTCAGACAGGCAATGAGAAGTCCTGTGGTTTGTCTGAAATGCTGCCATTCATCTGCAGTGGGGTCAAGTTGTTTTTATCACTCAGCGCTTCCCTTAATGCTACAGGCCTCCAAAATCATGCAAGAAAAAAAAAAAAAGAGGGTTGTGCTGTTGTCTGGGGAAGTTTGGCTCCTAAGGTTTGATTGTTTGTTTGTTTGTTTGTTTTCTTTCTTTCCTTTGATTGCTTTGTTTTTAGTCTTTTCCAGACAGCTGGCTCTGCCTCATTCATCAGGCTAATTGATGATGGACAATGCGGCTATGTGGAAAATAGAATTTGTCTGAATAGCAGGATTCTTCTTTGCTTGCTTATTTTAATGAGACGAGATGAGAGAGATGGGACTGTGGTCAGCGATACTGCCAGTGCTGTTATCATGCATTTCTTCTGGCTTGGGCAGAAAAGCCTTGAGTGAAATCCCTGTGAAACAGCCAGGGAATTTAAAACTGGGGAAAGGCTCAGCCATGCTTTGAAGAGAGGTTCATCAGTGCTGTGCTACAAGAACAGTCCCTAGGTGGAAGAAGTGCTCAACTGTTGTTGCCTACGATTTTCTAATGGCACAAGGGCTGCCACTGAGGGGTACATGATCTGAGTACTATTCTCCACCCACGTTTGAGTTTGAAGCCCGTACTGGGGTTAGTGTGGGTAAAGGAGACCCTTGTCTGCTGGTTTGTAGGCACAGAGATCTATTTTTGGTACAGCTGAGTTTCTGCAGACACTTTTAATTCCTGGGATTAATGACATTTATGTCTTCCCTCCCTTCTTATATAATTACTTGGTCTGCAAGATACATTACACATACATACATTGTTTGTATGAGAGTCACAGAGTTGTCACTGATGATGAGGAGGAAGAGGATAATGGTCATTACTAAAGGAAGAACCTATGCCAAGGCCTTGAAGCATAGTCAACCCCACTTTACCAAAGCCATGGGGAATATCTCTGATCCCCAAAAAGACGTGCAGTGGTGGCAGTATTTGTCTGGTCTCTCTCCATACAGTTGTGTAAGGGCATCCTCCTGTGTCTCCGGAAGGAAATCACATTTTTTGTTCCTTTGGTGAAACGGTATCTCGTTCTCTTCTTGTGCTTCAGACTTGGGTTTCAGTGAACAGACCCACCAGTGAATAGGTCAGCCAAGGAAAATTGCAGGAAAGCTATGACGAGCAAGGCAAAAGCAGCTACATCCCACTTTTAAAAGGGGTTGGAGCTCGGCTCTGAGGAGCTGTGTAGCTGTTCTGCCTCCTTTGAAACAGAGCTATGGCAGAGTCACAGAATCGCCCCCATGGACCTGGCCTTTCAGCACTTCATAAATCTGTGTGGGCCTCAGAAATCAGAGTTACCATTTGCAACTGTTCCGCATCCCATGGGTATCTGCTGGGAACATTAGGACTGCAGCCCTTCTGAAAAAAACAAGCTATTTTTAATGAAATTTGACTGTAATTTAATTTAAGTTTTTTATCAGCACTTAGCAAAAGTTGCAGGTTTGATAAAAATTACTTGAACTTTCCACATTTTCCTATGGGGATTATTCCTCCTTGTTTTGGCACAAGGAGGCATTTCTAGTTCTGTGAGAATGTTGGCCCAAAAAAAACTTTGAGTTTCTTGTTCTTTTTTAAAAAAAAATATGTTCCATTTTCCACACTCTGAGATATGCAAGCGTGAAGCTTTAAATATGCATTCCTGAAAATCCTGATTTGGGAGTGGTGCTGTAGCCTGAGCATTGAGCCACAAATCCTCAGGTACGGATCTTGCATTTCTTTCTTAATCCTGTAAACAGTTGTACATCAATAGGATTATTCTTTTTCCTGCTTGGGCAATTTATCTACCGACTCTTGCAGTGAAGGGTCTTTAGGAAAAAAAACCAACAGCAGCAACTTAAGTCTGATCTTGACAGAGGTCAGTCCTCTCTGCCAGCTGCCAGTGCAGCTTCACCTCCCTGCTGGTGGGCTGGGAAAGGCTCTTGGCTGGTTATGGCTACTCTGGAGGGGGTTCTCAGCTGCCATGGCCCCTGCCTTATCCTATGGCTGGATGTACAGCCTTGCATATCAACACACTGAGCCATACCTCCCTTTTGTTTGGTGTCTGGGCATACGGGCCTGGGTGGAGGGGCCTGCAGGTGGCTTGTGCTGTCACGTCGGTTCTGATGCCAGGCACATGAGGGGAACTGAGGTGTTAAGAATGGAGGCTACCACTGCAAACAACATCCATTGCCCAGTTCCATGGCTTCAAGGAGCCTGAAGGTTAGGGGAAAGGCCTGCATGGAGCACTCTTGGGACTGTGTTTAGCTTGGGAAAGCCATCCTGCACTTCCTTTGACAGTCTTGCAGTCTGGAGAGGGAGTACATGCACTGCAGGCAGATTTAGACTGCTATTTCATTCCAGCAGGTAAGGGAGAGCTCTGGCCATGGCCCAGCCCATCTGTGATTATCATAATCATGAAATAACTCAAGAAGATAGGGCTCACTAATATATGCCACCTCCCTCTGACTGAGTGAAGTGCACGGTGAGGTGAGGGGACCGTGTAGCCACATGGCTCTTACCGTGCTCAGGGACAACTAGTGCACAACCAGCACCCCAGGCTGGGCCAAGGAACCAGCCCAGACCCTGGCTGAACACACCGAAGTCAAGGCTGCTCTCCCTGGGGTGGCACCTTGCCATCCCAGGTCTTGGCAGGCAGCTGGAGCATCTCCCTGCCAGCAGGCTCTCATTTGAGCATTTCAAACCAAAATAAATGTCTCCTGGCCAAAAGTTTCTGACCTTAGCAACTCTGAAGGAAGGTATTGAACCCACTGTAATTCCCTCCTTCTGTGTTCAACTGCATCTTCAGATACAATGTGGGTGTGAGGTCCAAGTCCCCAGGACAGCTGAGCTGAGGCCATGACTCAGGGTGTCCTGGGACTCAGCGTGAGGAAACCTCTCTGACGGTAGAAATGAATGTCTGCATGTGCACACCCATGTGTCCATGTGAGGTGTCCTACATCCTTCTAAGTGTTTACTCAGGACATGCAGTGGCTCCCCAGAAGCCTGTTTCTAGGCATTTTCTCAGTTTTCCCACTCCCAGCTACTGCAGGTGTGATTCTGAGGAGAGGCTCATGTCAAGATTCTCAATTTAGGCTTATCTTGTGTGTCTAAGTGTGCTGGAATATCCTACAGCTGCATCGACCCTGTCCCATAGAGAAGCCACAGGGGACTATCCTCTCCCCCACAGACCAAATGTGAGGGTACAGTTTGGGAGACTTTATTTCTTCCTTGAGTGGTAACAGTTTTCCTGTAGGAGCTTCTTCCTCATCAACGGTGTGTGTGACACCACTAAGGAGCACTCCAGCCTATGGGGTTGGTATAGACACACATCCCCACATCACCTCTGTTACGTTTCCTTCTTACTCCTCCACTGAGTTCCCATCCCAAACCTCCTCCTGAGGCAGTGAGACCCTTGGTAGGGTCATACCAGTCCACCTCCCAGACTCATTGTAACTCTGGTACTACTCAGTAGAGGGAACACTGCAACAAAAATGGGCTGGTTTGGTGAAGAGGGAGGAGGGTGAGGCTGAGAGGGGAGAGCATGTGAATGCGAGATCAACCCTTTCATTCCTGGCATGAGTTGTACCTGGGCCTCTCTGGCTCCCACCAGGTCTGTCACAAATGAAAGTGACAGCAAGGTCTCAGCTAAGAGCTCAGGTAGAACCGAGCCCGGGTTCTTGATGTCTCAGCTCACGCATGGTGGCCACTGCCAGGGACACACAGGGGACATGCCTGGGAAGGCTGTAGCTTGTGACACTCACGGCCCAGTGAACCTCAGTGTCCAGAGCTGATTTCTGTGGATTTGCCATTGTGACTCAGAGAAAGGTGTGAGGAGTTAGACGTGATAGCTTGGCATTTCTGTGAATGGGGGCTGACAAAACACGATTTTAGTTCCATGCTAAAACTTCCCTTGTACCTGTTCACAGAACAGTTTATTCAACATGGTTTTTCCCAGGGGGGAGGATCCTTTCCTTTCTAACACTCATGGGTCAGAGGACTGTGGGGATGACTGTCCTTCATCCTATTATAGAAAAAGAAGAAGATAATTGTTTTGCATGCAATGCATGCAGCAGGAAACAAAAGGCCATGTTTGGTCCTAATTTTCACATGGATAAAGAGCTAAGAGATGGTACTGTGGTCTCATCTCAGGGGTCTCACTCTGCTCCAAGCAGAAATCTGGTTATCCTCAAGTAAACCTAACTGTTTGTAGTATATGACCTGGAAACAAAATGAGGGGCTTTTCTAGGTCCAACATGGTTTTGGATAAGTGGGAGCAGTGTTTGGGAAGTGAGCAGGAGCTCAGCTGCATTTTCAGTTCTGGTTTGTGCAACAGTACTAATTCTCAGCCTCAGCAGCCCAAGCTTGGCAGTGTCAGTGCCCTGGTTTTCACATCACATCACTTTTGCTGTAACCTTTAAAAAAAGCATTTGCTGCAATGGTAGAAGAAAGAAAGAGACTGAAACTGGAGGACTAGTCATTGTCAAGAAGTGGAAATGTGGGGGAAATGAGACCCCTCAGAGTGAGTGTGGATCCCACTGCTCCCAAGGAGCATTTGCTCGTTCAGGGCCTGAACTGACCAGCAGAAAACATTTCTTGTATTTGGAGGACGTTGCCAAGGGCTGAGCAAGTGAAATGTCCTGCTTTCATAGACTTGGTGCAGAGTTGCTTAAGATTAGAAGAATGGGAAGTTTTTAATTTTATCTCTGAGCAGTATCTCAGACAACAGTACCCCAGACTGTCAGGCATGTGGCCCCAACACCAATTACTGCTGATGTCCAGATTTGACAGTGATCCCAACATGGCAATGCTTGTGGCTGCTCCTGCAGGCAGCTGCCAGCAGGACTCCTGTCATGCCCCATCAGAGCTGAGAGAGGTCCACAGAACACTTGCCATCCATCTTCCATGTTCTCCACAAAGAAACACTCAAAGACACCTGCCACATTCTTTTGTCTTTTTTTTTTAATTATTCCTTCATATTCAAACTTCACAAACAGTGTGAACTTGTACAATACCTCAGAAAGTGAAACTTACAAAAAAAGTGCTGGTAACATTAAAAAAAAAACAAAAAAACAAACATCATTCTTAGCAACATCAATTACTCTTCCACACAAAACAGAAACCTTGTAAAATTTATTTCCGTATTTTTTTAAGGCGTAATACTTCCGTATAAAGTATATGCAAGAGATAAAACTTCACAGTATTCCAAAATGTCACAATAATAATAATAATAATATAGTATAATGAAGCGCTACAGTTAATTTTCTTTTTTTATTTTTTTTCCTGTTTTAAATAACAAATACAAGTCACAGGTAAATATACGTGAGAAAAATACGAGGCTAATATTAAATGGCAGGTAAGGATACTCTCACTGTAAGAAAAAACTGGCAGGATGTGTGTATTTATTCTATATTTTAAAGCACTTGATAGAAAAGGCGTATGCAAGGTATTTTTTTTTTTAACAATTTTCTATTTGCTTGTTTTTGATAACTGACATACCATTTACAGAGTATAATGAGAGAAAAAAAAGGAACTTAACCCCTCAAAACTTTCGACCTGCTCTTCACATCATCACAAACGGTGTTTCTGGAGAGATGCCTGTACAGCTGTGGGGTGTGTGTGTGTGTGTGCACAGCGGTGCGTGCGAGGCTTGCGGGTGGGTGGCTGTCTTATCACACGGGCGGCCGGGGCAGTGTGCCGGGGCCTGCAGAGATCCATGTCCTGCGCGGGACCTCTGCCAGCTGCGGCCCGATCCCGAAGTCTCCATGGTGGCAAGACAGTGCCCGAGGCTATCGTCAGCAGTTGCCTGCATAAAGACTTTAGGATTTAGGCCTGGGTGCAGTTTCCCATTCACTCGGCATCTATTGACTGCTGGGAGTTCCTTTGGCCCCAGAAGAAAATGTCCAATTTTTATTTGTTACATCTGCACACAAGAGCGTGTGTTCTCCCCTCTGCCATTTAGCTCCCACCCGTGCAACAGAGCAAAGACCAACGGGGAAATTTCCACCTGGGTTCCAGTCAGCGCTTCGAGGAATGGGAATGTGGATGGATGCACCCAGGTGTGCCCATACAGCATCCTGCAGCACCCCTGGCCCCTGCCCGTGCTCACAGCAGCCACTTGTCCCACCCACGGGCAACAAAAAGACAGCAGATAGCATTAACACATCAGTAAGGTGCTCAAAGAAAAAAAGGCAGCTCCCACTCCTGGAATGGAAAGCCACATAAGGTGCTTCAAAAAGTTTTTTTTTTTTCTTTTTTTTTTTTTTTCGGTTTCAGACATTTTAAAAAAAGGACTGATTGAGCATGTGGTATGTGAAAGCAAGGCCGAGAGTTTTGAGATTTCTAACATCCTCCATAAATAAGAGCTTCCTCAGGGCAGGATGCACTTTTGTTTGCTTGCTTTGTTGGTTTTTTTTTTGTTATCTTTGTGGTAGAGTAGTTTAGATGCAAATTTATTTTCATATAAACCAAAAAAAACCAAACAACCAAACCAACCCAATGTGAGAATTAGCATAAAAGTCAAACTGTGTTATTGGGCTGAGTTTTTTGTTTTCGTTTCTTTTTTTGCCCGTTCATTCATTTAGCACCGTTCCTTTTTATTCTGGTTACAACCCAATTCCTTCTGTAATTATTGAATGTACAGAAAGGACCAAGTAGTTGTTTTTATTTTTTGTGATCTGTTTCAAGAGCCCAACCGTAAGTCCTCTGCTGCTGCTGTGTTTGTGTAGCATCTGGTTTCATGAGCTTAAGGAGAAAGGTTAATCTGCTGATCTTTAAGGTTGACATGTGTGTTTGTATGCATGCACATTGTTCTATACATACACACTGCATGGAGTACATTGGAACTGGAGATAAAGTCAACTGGGTTCAAACACATATGCACTGTCTTCCCCTATGTATTTGAAACAGTCTGGAGCTTTGATTTGATTTCTTTTTTTTTTTAAAGTGCATTTAAAGCAAAATAACTGGCATTCACATACCCCATGGAAAACATGATTGCAGAGGAAAGCATGACCATGCTAAACTCCTTGGACTTGACAATGCCAAAAGCAAATGGGGCAGTGACAGGCCTTGGTGTAGGCAGCTATTCTTGGGCAGCACCATTGGCAAGGAGGGAAGGCAGGAGGTGGTGAAAGGGAAATTGCTTTAGAGGTTGAATATTTGAACTGTTTCCAATTCTGACACAGCTGTGTCATTCCCAATATAGCTTCCTTCATGATGATTAACAACCTCTGTCTTATGGATGTACCCATCTGACTCTCCCTAGTTCTGTCTTTATTGTGTGTGTGTCCCAAGTGCCAGCATCTATTAGGAATAAGGCACTGTTAAAGTTACAGTTTTACAAAAGATGCAAAATAATCCAACCCTAACAATTTCGACTGCCCACACTGCTCTCCTCCCACTCCTTCCCTTTTCCGGGGGGATATATTGCATGTGATAAGAGTCTATTCTTATGTTCTCTAAATGCGTCAAAAGTAGGCCTTGGACAAATTTTAAGTCCATCAGCACCAAAGATGGGTAGGAATGCACACTTTCTCTTGTATGTATGTGCACACATGCAAAATTGTTAGTTGGGAGAGGGGGAATAACTACACCATTCCTATGCTGCTCCTCCCAGGCTTTAGAGCTGAGCCTAAAGGAGAAACTTCCAATCCCCCTATTCACAATGTCTTCATTTACTGGATCATTTATGGAAGCAATAGAGGGGTTTTTCATTGCCACCACCCATGTGCTAAAAGGTTTTACAGGTGGATTTCTGAAAGGACAAGCTCCAGGAAAGCCTCCGTGGAGGTTCTTGCTCTGCAGGGAAACAGCACAGGGGGGCGCCCACCCTTGCGCTTGCTTGCCGGACAGACAGACACTTCTGGGGGCTGCTTTGTGCTGATTTTTACAATCAGAAAAGCTTCTACAGCAAATTTGGCTCCTCTGTGGACTCAGGGACACTGACTGTGCAGTGGACAAGTGTGCAGAGAAGCTAGGTGGCAGTTGGGTCCCTGTCTTTGCCCATGAGGAGCTGTGGATTGCAAGCTGCTTTTCCATTGTGCCAATGTGCTCTTTTTTCTACATGGTTCTGACCTGGGAACAAGCGATGTTTCAGTAACTGGGTAGGGTTCATTTGCCCTAAAAACACTGCAGTCAGCCCATCATAATGTGCATTTGTTGTGGCAGCTAGTATACCCTTCTCCTGCTAAAATGTCCATGAACTACGTTCCCTGTGCCAGGATCCCACTGGCTCTTCTCACCTTTCACCAAAGGCTAGGGCTGCCTCGTAAAGCAGAGTATAGTTGAAAATGAGAAAAGCAAGCAGACAGTAGGGGTAATAGCAAAGAAAACATGAGACCAGACGGTCCAGCATTTAAGCTCTAGACTAGTCACTTTACCCACCATCATCAAAACGGACTGAGATTAAAGGAGTCTAAACTGCTACGGACTGGGTTTTTAAAAGTGACACAGACTTTGGGTGGGAAATGAGTTGCCTTTTTTTTCTTTTAGTAGTTTAAATCATCTTGATAAGGCCACAAACTGCATTTGTCTTGTCAATGTGACTGCTTGAAAATGGTGTGAATTGAAACTGGGTGCATGCTTCACAAAGCTAGGAGAGAAATGGGAGTGAAGAGCTACCACATGCTCACTACGGCTGCATTGTAGGAGAGGAGCGTCTGAGGAGGTGGCGGTGGAGGGTGTCTCCTTGGGAAGACCTGCTACGTGTAGAAAGGGAAAGGAGCTAATAGTATCTCCCCGCTCCCCTTCCTCTCACCACCACCTTACTGTTTTGCTGGACACCTATAGACACGTAGCACTTCTAAAGAGCCTCCTCCTGTTGTCTCTCACATGTGTAAGTTGGGGAAGGGGAGGAGGCTGGTATAATTACAAAAGGGGAAAAAGAAGGCACATGATTTTACTCAGTCCTGACTGAACCCACATTTTGAAAGCAAGGGCAGTTTAGGTGGAGGGCAAAAAAGTGCTCAGTGGAGCAGGTGCTCACTGAGAAGAAATCTCAGGGCAAAGGAAGCGGGAGAATAAAAAGGAAAGGCAGGAGAAATGAAGGCCACATTCAGCTTTCTGTCTGCTTGACAGTCTCAAGATTTGGCTGCATTATTGTCCAGAAAGGAAGAGTCTGGTTGGTCTCAAATGTAGCCCAGTTACATATCTCCAGTTTTTGTTATGGCTGTTGGTGCCTTCCTCTTTCTCTTTTCTCCCATCCCATGAATACCCGGAGCACTGCTTTAGTCTTTTAAGCCTGTTCTTCAAACATTGAGAACACGGCACACCTCTTTGGTCACCCTCAGTGTCTACTTCTCCTCAAATCCAGACCAGTGATCAAACTGAGTAGTGCTCTCTGCTGGTCACTCCCACTCCTGGGGTGCCCAAAGAGGCTTGATCAGAGATGGAAAGTGCAAACCAGCCTCATGGTTTCAATGGGGTTGGAGAGCTGTTCACAAAAGCCACTGGCAGGATGAGGGCAAACCAAGGGAGCTGTTGACTGAGAAATGGATGTCATTTACAGAGGTCATCATGAGCATCGAGTCTCTCAGTCACTTTCCCCTTGCACACTGCCACATCCAGGTACCATAAGTTTTCTGTCTCCTCCAGCGACCGCAAGCCTTTCTCATTCCTGTGGTAGATGGGAGAAGGAGTAGAGCTGATGGTCCGGCTTTAGAATTCCAAAACACTGTTTCTTAATTTTCCCCCAAGCCTTTTACTCAATAATGCATTCAGTTTCTCTCTCCCCCTCCCACCATCCCCTCCAAACTTGCTCAGGAAATCATAAGGCAGAGTAATGAGAAGTAGGATCACCAACAGCTCTATGAAGACACAGGGTGGTAAAATGCTTCCCTACAAACTCACAGTCCAGTGTTTGTGACATTTCATAAATAACTTTTTTTTAAAAAAAGAATAACACAAGAACAATCCCTTTACTTACTCATCTGAAACAAAATAAACAGCAGTGGCTACAAACTTCTTCTTGTAACAATTACAAAAAAACTCCCAACAATACAATTCCCCAACTTTTAACACGCGCCTTGAATGTTTTTTTTTAATGTTAAACCTCAAAACTGCAGCATATCCTTAAGGGCAAACTTTTCAATTAGTTTTTTCTTTCTTTTCTTTTTTTTTTTTTTTAAATAATGTGTTCACCAAAAAGAAAAAAAAAATTCCACAAAACAGTCTTGTACCAAGAAAATGCATTCAAAAATAGAAAATACTACACAACAAAAATATGTACCCTTCCTTTCCAAAAGAGTCTTCACAAAAATGTAGAAAAATGCCAACCATTTTTTTCCTTTCCTGAACACTTAACTTTCAACCTAGGGCACAATTATTTATTGACTTATAATGTCTGTTTTTGCATAAAATATGGAAGATAAAAACCAACTATCAGGACTGTGAAGTTACAAACAACACCTCATTATTCTCCCCACCCCACATTCCCTCCTTAAAAAACAAAACAGAGAAAGCCAATGTTTCAAGAACTGATTGAAAGTCGTCAGGTTAGGGAAACCCATCAGCTGATATGGGGATTCGAAGATGCTGGCATAACAGGAAAATCATCTGTCTTTTAAAATGTATGCTTTTTGCACTCATCTCAACACGAGTCTCTGCCCCGCGGTACTCAAATGACCAGGCACTATGGAGACAGGACACTGCTGGGCACAGAAAGATCCGGGAAGAATCTGGGGTCAGGAGCCCAGAGACCACACGTGGGTGTGTGCGCGCACGTGGTGTTTCACTTGCAAAGAACTCTTTCCATTTTGAAAGACAGAGAGGATGTTTCCATATGCCTTAAAAGTGCAAGGGCCATTTCTGGATCATAGTAGTTAAATATGCAAAAGTTTTACTATGCTTAATTGTCAAGTTCATTGTTCTGGCAAAGGCAAGCCAGAGATAGATCACATCAGTTCACGGCTGGGAGTGGGTAACAGCTGAAAGCTGGTAGGCAAGAAGTGTCACACCAAGGTGCATCCAGAACTGATTTATTCAGTGGGAAAGTGTTTTGCCTACCTTGAACAATGTTCAAGAGATATTATGTGATTAACACAGCCAAAAGACCAACTGTTTTGACAGCAATAAACTCTAGCAGTGGGGACTCGGGTACTATGGGGAAGGCAGCTGTATCTTGCACGCATGTGGCTAAATCCATCCTCTGTGTACTTCCTTTGACTTCATTGCAATTACATCTGCTTGCACCAGGGATGAATTTGCCCCATGTGGTTCTGGATTTTACGCCTGTTGGCCATGTAGGAGCCCAACCCTGCAGAACACTGTGCTAGAATACTCCAGATTGCAGAGCTAGGATCAAAGAGGCTTCTCTCTTCTTCTGCTTGAGATAGTTTTCTTTCTAGCATATCTTATAAAGGATGCTTCCATAACAAGAAGAAAGAGGGGAGCTTTTTCTTAGCCTTTTCCACTGCGTGGCTGTGTGTTTTCCTTTTTTCAAATGGCAAAATGTGTTTGTGTTTACTTCCAGTGCATTTTTTTCTCAAAAATTCAAAACAAAAAGGAAACATTACTTTTCCCATCCTTCAAAAGAAAACAAAACCAAAACAGACCGATAAAGTACAATACAATAAAAATCAGGCATTATAAAAGACAACATGATGTGCAACAGCAATACCAAAGAAACAAACAAACAAAAAAAAATATATATATTAGGATACAGGTACAAACAAGCCAAGAAAGCTATCTAACCCCACTACTGGATGATTGGTAAGCATTGGTTAAGAAATACGTAAGGCTATTCTGAGATTTCTAACTTAACACAGTTAACCACTGCTTCTCTCACACCTTCACTTCCTAAATTTTTCACCTTTCACTCACTGGTCTTTTATGTCTTGAAACTGATGTTTTTTCCTTTTCATATTTTTTGGTCTACAGTAGAATTACATGTTAATAGCAAGAGCAAAACAAAACTCAAGCTTGTTGTGAGAGTAAGTTGGTGCCACATCCATGATGCAGAAGAAAGAAGACAGACAATAGAACAACTGCATTCAGTTTTTCACACACAAAGCATATTTGAGGGCAACAGCATAGTTGACCAAAACAAGTGTGGAGGGGCAAGTGGTAGAAGCTGTAGGTTTACAACTACACCACCAACCAGAGCCTGGTCTTTTGACTTTACCACTGTCCTTGAGGACAACAGTAGCTCAGTGGCCATGTGGCTCTGCCATTCCTGTCATCTGGAGCAACAGCTAACCTGACATCTACTTCACCACTAAAAGCACACCTGGTTTGATGGAAAACCAAAAGGAAAAGAAAAGGTAAAACGCTCCTATCTGAGACCAAGTGTATCTCTTAGTCACCTTGCCTGATGTGACAAATCCTCAGCGAGTGGGATACTAGGATCAATGAGAGAGGGCATCTGGCTGGCAGGTCACTGAGGAGCAGTTTCAAAGTGAACTCAGACTGTCTAAGGTGATGTGACAGTTGCTTAGCCTCCTCCATTAGGGGAACACTGACGGGTTACCCTGGGATCATTCTGTTAGTATAAATTCTCTTAGTTCAGCAGGGATGTGAAAGCATACATTCTCTGCTGCTTTTGAATTGCCTTTGCAAATGTCAGCATCACGAGCCACAAGAAATGCATTCCCTACAAACTTGGCTACAGCACTGTGACTGAAACTCCATTGTGATTCCTGGCATTTTCTTTTTTCTGTGGAACTTCTGAAATGCAGTATTTTCTTCAAGGGTAAGCTCTGTAATTACTATAATGTTGAAAATATCACTAATATTTTCTTGAACCATAACTATGCCATAGTGCCAGCAAAAAACTCAAGCTGATCCTCAGTAGTGCTTGTCAATGTTGAGGGAAGGAGAGTACAGAAACAAGATGATCAAACAGTACAGGGAAGTTCTGTTTTGGATCTAGCCCACTGGCCAAAGGGATTTTCGCTCAAGAGAAAAGGTGCAACAATGAAGCAGGATGACAAATGGAAAAGAATTAAGGAAGTTAGTGTTTCTCCATCTGGAGAAAAAACAGGGCATTAAGTTATGCGGCATATCTAGTCAGCAATATATGTTTTGGCTTCTTAAAATAAACCTCAAGTTATCCTTGGTTTCTCAGTCAAGCACTGTCTACATGGGGCTATAGTACCATGCTGAAAAAAGAAAAGAGTTTGTGCTATATTTAAATGTAGTTCCAGTTAAACTAGTTTCAAACTGACCATGTAAAAAGGAACAACTTATTTAAAAGCCATTGAAACTATACAATCACACTTACATTCAGGAACTGGTCTGGTTGAACACCGTAACTGAGTAGGAACATAAACTGGAATTTGGCTTTTAAAAA
>VYZT01072253.1:0-14575 GCA_013400735.1 Pomatostomus ruficeps | reverse complement strand
TGTGTAGGCATGGGTGGTGCGGTTAGCAGTGATGAAGATAGAGAGTCTTCTGCTTGAGACAGTTACTTTTTCCACAGAAGAGGACAGGTTTATGTAGGCTTGAACAAAGTCATCAAGCATGTAAGCTGCCTCACATTTACAACAGTGGTGCTTGCTGCTATTGTTCCTTCCTTGCAGGAATGATTTTAAGGTTTCACTTTGTAGAGCCCTTGCTGCCTACTGGATGTGTCTTAATACCAGTTGAGGGGATTGGAGGCTATAACAGTGAATATTCATATATACCCTGTGAAGAGTAATGTCTGTTTTCCTGGAAAGTATATCTTCATGGGCAGCTGTCTTGATCAGAGAAAGACTTCAGCAAGGCAGGTCTGCAGAGCGTGACTTTTCATTTTGTAGATCTGATTGACTAGGGAATGCCATCACTTCTGCTATAGCAAGAGGTAGAATTAAGGTCTGTAACTAATATGGCTAAGGGTGGCATAGCCAAGCAGTTAGGGCCAGGACTCTTGAGTTAAACACCATGCTGAGAGGCAGAATTGAAACAGTGGGATTAAATCAGCAGACTTAAATTAGTCAAACTCAAGGCTGGCATGAGGAACTTCAGGCATAATGTTTTGAAGCATCAGGCAGGAAACAAATGCTTCATCTGCCCTCCAGTCTCCTGGAAAACCACCTTCATTTCCAGGAGAAAAGAAGTGACATGTGCCAGATGTATGCGAGACTCTGCATTAGTAAATTAACAGGGCTATAACACTCAGGCTTGTGCTGCCTTCTTTAATTGCCTGACATGCACAAAGAATGCCAAATTATGTTCTCTAAAGGAAACTGAATGCAGATTATGCTTTGCAGCTCTTTGCACTATTGGTTAGCTGGTACCTATCACGCTGAACTTCAGGAACTCACTCCACGAGCGGTGAAGGGGCTGCTACTTTTGTAGTTCAGGTGCATGCCAGCGAAAGTCTGCAAAGTTGTGACAGTGGGGTAAGCTGTTGACCTTTTTCTAGCATTGTGTCTTGGACTTGTCACTCTTCTTTCTGAGACCTCATTTACAGTAGCTTTTGAATTGGAAATAATTGTAAAGGACTGTGGCTGCTTTTATCTTTTATGTCCTTACATAGGGACAAATAAACCTTTTAAAGAAAGAATAGTTTACCACCACTGTACCACGTGGATGTAGTGCAGCAGTCCAAACATAGTTACCGTAGATGCACCTACACATATGTGTATACTTGGAACTGAGCAGTTAAGGGTAAAGCTAGATTATATAGCTGTGATGTAAAGCACAATGTGACCCACTGCAGGAGTGAATTCACTGGGATCTTCTCCCTACAGTTAGCATCCATTGAATGGTGATTTGTTCTTGGCTGTCTCATGAGTGTAAAGTATGATGAGAAGTAGTCAATGTAATTGTAATTGTCATTAGTTAATCCCCATGTCCCCCTTCACACTCTAAACTCCCAACCTCCCAAGCCTAAAACAAAAAGGTCCTGGTTTTATTGCAGTATTTATTAGGTTCAATTATGATATCCATTGCTAAAGGAGGAATGAATGCAAATGCAAACTTCTGCCAAGTTCTTTTACCGTCTTCTCTCCTCCCCTATTTCCACCTGCTAGCCTTGCTAGGCCGTTGGCTATTGAGCTGCAGAAAGAAGGTTTGCTCTGTTAGGTAAAGTATTGGTTTGATTTCAATCCCCATCTGGTTTTTGGTACATGGTGTCTCATCTCCCCTTCTACCCCTGCCTTTTCCCTCATTTGGAGTAAAAGTAACATGATCACTACATGGTAAATATCTTACCCTCAGTCCTTGTTCATTTTCTCTGATATCTTGACCTTCTGTCTTTGTCGTCCTACCTGTTGGAGCATAGATAGCCAGATTTCCTTGGGATCCTCTTGGCTTTGCGTCCTCAGTTGGTTACATGTGGTGCTAATAATGCAAAGGTGATGGCGTCGATCCCCATATAGGCCATTAACTTTGAGTTGGACTCAATGATCCTTGTGGATCCCATCCAACTGAGAATATTCTGTGATTTCTGTGATCTTCCCCAGTTGCACATACCATGGTGAGCTGCAGGTGAAGGCAGATGAGACCCTGTAGCTCTATTCTGTGAGAAGACTGCTGCAGTTTATGGGATATACATTAGATCACATAACCCTTCCCCCAACCCTCTATTCTTTCTTGAATAGGGAAACTATAGTAGTGGCAATGTATTGCCTGCTGGTTTCTCTATTACACATAAGCAGCCTAGAGTGCCATGGTTTGTTTAGACTTATCATCTGCTTGCTGCCTCTCCTTTCAGGGTGGTTTCCATTAGAAATGTTTTGATACTAATGTAATCTGGAATCAATAATGGTGAGACTTGTACAGACCCTTGTGAGGGATTTTGGATAGGTCTTCTACCACTGTGACACACTTGGTTTACTTCTCTTTTGCTCATCTGTACAGTGCCAAAAGACCTAATGATTAAATTGAGTTTGTTGTGGAGGTATTGACTTGCATCCTACCCCTGGAACACCCTTTGCTAGAACTGTAGATATCAGCTATAGATTTTCTGTGAGGCTGTGTGTAAATCCTACACTGCCACAAGCAATATGGTGTACACTTGAAGGTTTTTTTGGTGACCAGTAGCCTGGTCTGCTTTGATGCTATCTCACCTCTGTCCCTGGAGACACATGGTAAATGACATATTCAGACCCAGACTCCAATGCAGACAGTCTTTCTCTGGTTTTAGCGATAGCGACAGAACTTTTTAAGTAATTGCCTTACCGAAGTTCAGTTGGTAGTCAAAGACGGTTGAGACAGAGCACTGGATTTGCTTTTCTTCATTTGGAAAGTCTTTTTCAGATGTTTCTCCTGTTCTCAGTAAAGACAGTATTTGCTGATACACGTTTACTAAGAGCCGGCTGGGTTCACCAGAATGTTCCAGCTGCTCTGCAGTGCTTTGGAAACGCAAACCAGCTGCAGGTCTGGCTTAACTCAAGCAAGGTTTGTGGCTGGTTTGCATCACTGGAGCAGTGTAAAGTACCTGAAGCATGCCATCTAATCTGGCCTATTGCTGAACCATTATAAATGACTTGTTTTTCTTCTTGTTCTTTACATGTAACTTTATTTATAGTCAAAGCCCACGGAAATTGCGTAGATTGTATCACTAAGGCCAACTTTGTGTTCTAAACTGAAGTCTATAAAATTTAGAGGGTTTTGTTAAGCCAGAACTTTCTTTTCTTAACTGAAATAAAGTTATTAAATTACATACTGTTCCTCTGCACTTTTCTGTTATGGATTTCTTTCAAGATGATTCTTCATTATAAGATCAAATAATGGTAAGTCTGAGACCTAAAAGAGTAGGCTTTATAAGTTTTATTTTGCAAAATGTGTGCTCAACTTTTATTCTAAATGCATTAAATTTTTTTTTTTTAGTTTATTGAGAATGTATGCAATAGTTGTGTCATTATCACTGCTGTCTGAAATTTACTGATTAGAAAATACTTTGGAGATTTTGAGAGAGGAAGAAAATTGGCCAACCATAATTTTTCTTCTGTTTATAGTAAATTATACAACTGAAATCATAGTTACCTACCTTCAATAGTATGATGAGTGTTCAAAACATGCTATAAATATTAATCACTAATTATATTAGTCTATGTGTAATAATATTTTTCATAATCATCCCTTTCTCTGAGGCTCTTACAGTGTTGAATGTGTGATGTGTGTTCTTAAACAGTATAATACAACAGAAAATTGGCAGAACTGTCATTACATCTAGTCTGATCTACATTTTTTTTAAGGACCCAGAATTTTTGCTCTTCACCTAGAAATATTTTTGTATAACAAATATTGGATGATTAAAAAGGCCCTACTTTCTGGATAAGCATATTGGCATTCAAGTCAGAAATTTTTTGCCTCTAATCAGCTGTATATTGAAAGAGAACATGTCAGAATTTGCAAAGTTTTTCTAGACTTTGATAGCAGATAGAGATAGCAGAACGGCGAAGAATTAATTACTGCCTCATATTAATTAAGATAACAATGCAAAGCCCTTCATTAGAAGCATAGGAAAAGTTCTTCCCTGGTCCTTGGAGAGAATATTGTATGCAAGCCCTGTTGTGTGGGTTGCAAGGTGTCACTGGAATTTATATGCATTACTTGTCTAATTGCAGTAAATGTAGCATGTCCAGATAGGTTTAAAAGTTGGATAGCTGTTTGTTACTTGCTGGAAATCACTTGAAACCTTGCTACTCAGAGGCAGCTGTTCACAGGTCCTTCACCTCTCCCCAGAGATAGCTGGGAGACTCTGTTGTTGGACCCTGTCTTTTATGGCAGAAGCAGTAAACATGACAGGTTGTTTGGGAGCCATCTGTTTTAAAATGGTTGCTGCTTTGTATGCAGTAATGAACTTGAGATCAGTTTTCTGTCTGTCTTCATAGTAACAGCCTTGTTTGGTGTCACAACAGGTGGAAGTTGATGGGATGAAACTAAATGTGACCAGCAAGTGGAACCTGGCTTCACCCTTGTTGTCTGTCACCATTGATGGCACTCGGAGGACTATACAGGTAATGTCTCCAAAGCGTCTTTGGGCATACAAAGAATACTGGAACATAGGGTCTAAACTTGCTGCATCATAAAAATTATGTAATGTTGTACAAACAGCATAATGTTTCTATTTTGAGACAAATTCACTAAAGCTCTGGATGCACTTGAAGTTACTTATCTAGAGTTTTCAGTGTCTTGCTTTTAATGAGATGTTCCTTATGTAGACAGACATTTACCCCAGCTTATAGGCTCTCTTCACTTAGTGGCTTGTGAGGAAATAGAGTTTCTTAATCATGTAAAAAATACGAAATGGTTTACTGAAATAAACCAACCAAGCAGAAAACGAATCAAACAAAACAAAAAACCCCCACCCTCCTAACCCACAACAAAAACCCTTGTGGGGTCCTACAGTAAAATTAGTGTTTTCTTCATGTTTGGATTATGTGATTGTTACACTTTCGGACCTTTGCCGTTTGAAAGTCACAGGGCAGCACATCTCCCATGTAACATGTTTTTTATATGCTTTTAAGAAGTATGATTAGTTCCATGATTTCAGAGGATAAATGTAGGAAACAGCCCAAACTTATGTGGCTCTAAGAAAAGAGAACTGAAAAGGTTAAAGGGGTTGTATATTCTTTCCTTCTGAACACGTATGTGTTTGAAACCAACCCCAGACACCAGAGAATGCTTTTCTAAATGTAACTTCCGTCAGGATTTATGTATTTGTTGACAAATAATTTATTTACAAGTATCTAGTGATCCTGGCAAGAGTGAAAAACAAATCAAAACTTACTGAAAGTATTTTTCTACATACAGCAGTATCTATTTCCTATATATTTATCAGTGATACAATGGTCAGATTTTTCACAATTTACAATGAAATGTGTGAATTTAGTTTTTCATTTTCACCCCTGGTAAATTACCCAGCTGGAAATACTATTTTTGCTTTGATTGAACTTGAAAGACAACAACTTGATAATAAAAAATTATTGTATCTTTCAAGGTTAGTATTGCCTGAGAGTGAAATTTTCATTATATGCCCAAGTAAATTCTGGACTTAAGTTCTGTAGATTTCTTGTGAGGTTTATGCCAGCTTCAAGGAGTATGTATAACTAAAATAATTTTTATTTTTAGGTGTGTTTTTATTTTTTGCTATTTTAATACTGGTTCATTTTGGTAACATTTTATAAAGTACATTCCTAATTTTGAACAGGAAAAAATACCAATATAGGAATATATAAAACCTGCTTAGGTGAAAAGCATTATATTTAGAATGGATAACTGTATTCACAAGACCTCACTGCAAACTGTATTACTATATGACTAGATGTATAACTAATAGTAGTAACACCGTTTCGCTAATAATAGTTGAATTGGCACATAAAATTAGTTTCAAAATTAATGATCATATATGATCTGAAGAAGCTTTCTTCTAGGAGCTGAGCCAGCAACGGTGTTACTTGCACTACCTGAGAATGTCCAAACCCTATGAAATGCTGCAGATCTAGCCACAGCAACACACAATGAGCTGACTGCATGATATCTAGCCAACAGAATGTGGTACAAGCACATATGTTTTTTCCTTCTCAGATTTTATCTGCCTTTGCTTTTAGCAAAGAAACTCAGTAGCTTGAGAAGTTATTAATCTTTTAGTGTATATATGTAAATTTATGGGAACCTTAAACTTGACCTCTGATATTCGCTCACTGCAATCAAAATTGGTTTTTTGGTTATATATTTCTGTAGACATGCCCCACTGCAAGAACCAAATTAGAGAAGTGTATTCCTGTAGGTCAATTTGTCTCCAAAAGCAATTGACCCCTGAGTCTTGAAGTATCTTCTTTCTGCAAAACTTAGCCCTAGAGCCATTTAAGCAACAAATATGGATGAATCGAATAATTCCAGCTGTGCTTTATTAATTTTCATCCAATCTAATTTTTCTTCATAGTTGGTTTCATTCTTCTAAATTTGCTCAACCAAATACAATCTTTGTGAACATTTTATTTCTTTGAAGGTTTGGTTTTATGCACCTTTGGCTCAATCCTGCAGTCTGGCCACAATCTAGCAAAACACTTAAACATAAAAACAGGAAATAAATAATTTTAAAATGTTTTGGTTTGAAATATGTCAATGTAAATTATAGTCTAGACATTAAAATTTTTGCTTATCTGTTACATGTTTAAAAATAAGTAATTAAGCATGCTTCTGTATTTTCACTCCTCTGCTAAAGACTCAATGAGAATTAGAGCAAATCAGAGCACCAACTCTGCTGCAGAGTTATGATGGGCCTTTGAGTTTAAAACCCATGTTTTCTAGGACAATTTCTACAGTATGGGACCTGAGTGCCTGAGGAGCAGTACATGCCCTGGTCACAGTCTGTCTAGGGCATACCAGGGCACAAGAAGGATGTGTGGCAGCCCCCCTCGTCGCGCATTTGTTTCCTGTGTGAGGAAGCCCATCTGCGTGCAGCAGATGGGAGCTGCGGAGTGCCTGGCCAGGTCCCCAGATGAGAGTGGGACCAGAACCCTGGGGTGTACTGCAGGTCCTTTGGCTGCAGCATAAGGCCTCTGAAATCTGTGTGCTGCTTGGGTTACTGTGAAATCCATAGCATGGGATACAAACTGATGAGGTGATGAAAACTTGGGATCATTTGAGCAAGGGATTTCTGAGATACAGTCTCCAGGGATGGAGGTGTGGGCAGACCCCATGGCATTTCTTGTAGTACTCAGATTTCATCATGGGGGGTTTTTTTCTGGCTGTTTTTAGTAGTTCCTCAGCTAATCCCAGTTTCTCAGCATTTTCTCTACTTATGACTAAGACTCTACCTCTCATTTGGTGAGGCTGAATTTAACACATCCTGAAGTGTAGGATTTTGTTCACCAAACAAATGACCTTTTTTTTGTACAGAAATACTTCACCAAAGTGGCTTCCCATACTTGTTTCAAAAGATGTTGGCGACTCACAATTTGACTTACGTCTAGCTATTATGAGTTTTGGCTTTGCTGAAAATCAAAGAACTATAGGAACATAGTTACAATATACCTTCCTCAGATTTGAAGGGATTGGGTTTTATTTAATATGCAAATGCATATTTAAAATACTAATATATAAAAACTAGGATTTGAATATGATATAACCTTTCAGGCAAGATTTAGAATAAAAATAAATGAACAAATGAGGGTCTTAATGATTCCTGTGAAGAGTGAGTGGAAAAGGAGGGGTTGATTTGACTTGTGGAAAAGAAAAATAAGAACTCCAGTGGAAACTGAAAGGGAGAATGGTGGCTCAGTATGGTATCCTGGAAAGTAATGACAGTTGGAAGAAAGACAACAGGCATATTTTGGGACAATGAGGGCATTTTTACTCTTCTGTCTCTCCTCCCATATACAAGTAAGCTAGACTTCAGTGAGCTCTGTGCCTGCAGAAGTTGTCTATAATCTCTTCTGTCTCCCAATCCATATGAACTGGGGAGCAGGTAGAAGGAAGGAATAAGCTGTCTTTTTCCATAGAATTTGAACATCTTTTATTCCTCATGGGAGCTAGAATCTGAGGGGACCTCAAGATAAATCAAGAAATCCATGAAGTCCAGCAGATGGGCCTGAACCTCACTGCAGCTCTGTCCTTACTGCAGTCAGGTTGCAAGTAGGTGCCTTCTGCTGGGACACTGCACGGGAAGACCAGGCATCTGCAGGGTGACCAGGCTGCTCAAGGGAAAAATGCATGTAGGAGATCCTCCAACCAACAACTACTTGTGTTTGGGCAAGTTCTCAAAAACCACCCTGCTGACCATTAAGATTTTGAGGCTGCTCTATGGTAGTGCTACATGGACAAATTTTACAACTGCTTAGTGCTGTTAAATGCTGTGCTTTCATTGATCCCATCACCAAACACTCAGCTCATCCTTAAATACCCTTTATGTGCAGATAGTTCCCTGTAACAAAAGGATGCTGAGCCAGAACCATAGAATGGCTTGGTTTGAATTATTTGTCACCATCTTTACCAATACTTTTGTACCCCTTATCATATACACCCAGCCGTTTCACTGCCAAATTGTCAGGCCCACAGCTCTGCTATCCTGCTGTTATGGAACCTTCTACACTCTAAAGGTAGTGTAGGCATTCTGTCTGGACCCTGGGAAACTTTTTGTGGCCTTTGGCACCTTCAGCAAAACAATTTTACAATGGCACAGGTGATACCTTCTTTTTTGTATTTCCTGGCTTTCAGAGAACTAGTCTCTGAGGAATTTAAGCTCTCTAGGAGGTAGACAGAGCTCAATTGGACAAGGTCCTGAGCAGTTCAATATCACTTTGGCATTAGCCTTACTTTGAACAGGGAATAAGATTGCCTGATTTCCAGAGGTCCCTTCCAGCCTAACTGTTCTATGTCTATTGGGCATCCCAAACTATACAGTAAAAAGGTCTTTATCAGTCACAGCAAGGTGTAATTAAGAGAGTAATGGAGTTGCTAAACAAGAACATGATCCTGTAATGCTGAAATCATCAGTCTCAAGCTTTGAGTGTTTTTGTGAATGAAATGGATGAAGATTTATCAGGGGAGCTTTCTCTACTTAGTGTTAAAGGGAATTTGGTGATGGCATCACTTATTTTTTCATTTAATTTATTTATTGCATCAACAATTGCAGCAGGAGTAGTATATTCTGCATCCTGGGGTATGACAAATGTAAGTGCTTCTCTGATACAATGTTTCTTTAGATTATTATTTTGGTCTGTAATAACAGAAAAAATTAGAATGCTGTAGGTTATGAAGTCTTTGTTCCAGGGAAATGTCTGACAGGAGAACAAAGCCTATGCACAAGTATTCATTTCCTACAACTCTTTAGAGATTTTTTCATATGTGTAGTTTTTATAATTTTAAGAAAAATTACCTTTTTTTATTTTGCTGTTTTGAGATCTCAGATGTAATCTGTGGTAATGATATGATACATTATATAGGTTTTCAATCTAAAGTACAATTACCTCAGAGCACTCTTTTTCTTAACCCCTGAAAATTATTTTGGGAGAGTTTAGTGAGCAGTGTTCATGACTGCTTGACAGTCCATTTTTTAGTGCTGTGCAATTACTGCACATACTCTGCTGTTGTCCTTTAACTGTGATTTCAAAATTACTCTTGCTAGGTTGTCTGCAGAAGAGGGACTCAGAATGATCTGCAAACAGGCAGGCATTTGGTTATCCTGTACCCACATAGCTGTACTTTTGGGTAGAGAAAAGCCAGTGTGGGCCCCCACACTGAATTCCTGATGGCCCACATTGATTAACCTGTAGCTCATTCCCTGGTTTTTTTTCCAGCCTGTTCCAGTTATGGCTAACCCTGCCAAATCTGGTACGGATTTCTTGTCCATGGTTCAAATGGAGAATATGGGAAAAAGTGGAAAATTAAAGGAAATAAAAGCTCATGAAACTACAGCAGCAGAACTAGAAGCATGCACCACTGCATTTACCAATTCTTTCATGAAAATGAATATATTTTCTTTTTTTCATTCAGGAAGGAAATGAGTGATCAACTGATATGTTCGATCAATCCCTCTGAAATGGGGTTAGTTTTATCCTGTCTTACTCAAGATGTTAATCAAATAACATTAGTTGTCATGGTATCTTATGCCATATTTTTTTCCTCTTGGACCTATACATTTTCAAGACAAACAATATTCAGGGTGAATAACTACAGGGATTCTGTATGTGCCCAAAGACACATACAAGACACATGAAGCCTTGTGTTCAGTCTCTGACAGACATTGTAGTTTTATGATATCTAAATCCTGAAAGACAAGAAATGGTTCTCTTGAACATGGTAACACATTCAGAGAGCAAAGGGGAAGGAAGAGGAGGGGCATAAGAGTGAGAAAGGACTATGGATCCTGTCAAGAATTTGTCTCAGGGCAGTCACAGACATTATCAGATCTAGATTCATATGGCAGCGTTTTGTCTGCATAATTCTGCCCTTACAGGGGCAAGACATATCACGGTATGCCAGAACAAGGGTAAAGCTTCCAGAAGGTCTAGTCATTCTGTGATTTAATGTAGTAACAGCAAAAATTTAGAAGTTTACAGGGATGACTAAACTCCTAATTACTGTACTGTTGTAAGTCTTGGGCTGAAGTAAATGTCCTTTAGATTAATTCTTTACCAACACCAAATAAACAGAATTTCCTGTGGAGGGTTTTTTTGTTGGTTGTTGGTGGTGTTTTTTATTTTTTGTTTGTTTGTTTGTTTTGTTGTTGCTTGTTTTGTTTCGATTGTTTATTTTTTGTTAGTTTTAAGCCTGTCATTGACTTCTTTGTAACACCTATATACCTCAGAGGTGTATATGTAATAGCATACCTGCAATGGTTTTAATAGTATATAAACTTTGCAAAAAGAAGTAATAGGTAACAGTGACATTGGATATCACATAAATATTGGAAAGGATCTGTGTTTCTATTTTTCTTTCTATGAGAGGACAGAAATTCTCAAGTCATCTACTGCAATTGAATCCCAGGCATTAAGAGAACTTTTAAAAGGTAGTGTTATGGTGCCTCACCCTCTTATAAACTGCACCTGAACAATTATCTGTGTGGATTGATGCCCTATAAGCCACTCACCCTGTGTTTAACATCTGTATTTGTTCTGGTTGGGAACAGATTCCATTTAGTTCCTGGAAAGGGTCTGGGATAGTTTGCAACAGGTGCCGGCGCGGCCAGTTATTTCAGCATTCTGGCAGGATTCCTTTTAATGGGAAAGACTACTTCAGCACAGCGCCACTAACATCAGTCTTAGACATCTTTCACAAGTTAAAATTCTTCATACACAGCAGGGGTTGATCATCCCTTTCCCCACTAGGTGACTGCTGCCCTTGTAAGGACCTGGAAAATGTGGGCATGCCCTGAGGAAGAGCAACTTACTGAGGCTTCATTTACTATAAAGTGTGAACTGAAACTGGTAATGACTAAGGGTAGAGCAGTGCACCAAATTGGGCTAACTTCCCATCTATAGTTTAATGCTCTGAGGGGAGAGAATGATGACACCACCAGTACAGAATGCTAAATTGTGAAAAAGTGGTGTGTTTCCTGAAGTGGAAAGGCTTGTGAGGCTGAACAAGTCTGAACATACAGTGCAATGTAGACAGATTCCATCATACAAGAAATCTTGGTCACATTGCTAGTCTGGGATTACATCCCTCTACTGGGATTTTGCATGGTAGAAAGACAGTGCTGAAATGTAGTTCTGCTTTCTAGAAGGAGAGAGTAAAGGAGATTGATAAAATCAAATCAATCACCCCTTTTTGACGAGAGAATGACTTAGAGGTTTCAAAGCTACTTCTGCAGCTTTTTTCCTCCTTTCTGACCCAACCATGAGACTCCAAATGTAGGAGTGGCTTAGATGGAAGATGGAGCTTTCCAGATGTCCAAGCACCCTCATGTACACAAAATCTCATGGATTAAGATTAGACTAGCAGATGAATCTGTTATAATTTTACAAGGTAAAAAATACTGTGGGTTTTTTTCCCCTGACGTCCCTATTGTGGGAATCATTTATTTTTTAATTAAACCTATCTGGGGATTATTCTGGCCTGTGTTTTGCTAGGTGGAATTTTCAAGAATTTTTAAGTATTGGCCAAAAAGTGGATAGCATCCTCCATTTGAGATTCCTGGCATAAGATGTTCAGAATTTCTGTTAGTGAGCAGTTGAAATGAAGCAATAGGGGCTGGGCCCTCTTCTACATTCTGAAAAACAACACCATGCTGGGAAACTACCAGTGTTTCACTCAAAATTTTATCTGTAGCCTATACATAAATTTTCTGGGCTTGTAATTTCGTTTTTGACTTGGTAGTTTGTTACATGTTGTCTGACTGGTAATATAGTCATGCCATACCTTGTAAAAATTGTAAAAAATGTTGGCTGAGTGACAATTTGCACGTTTTCTGTAAGGACTGGTTTCCAGCTTTTACTTTCAGCAAATAAAACCAGTATGAAGTAGTTCAAGATAAAGTGAGAAGTGTGTGTATCTGTCTGTCTGTCTATCTGATTGCCTTTGCCTGCTCATACTAATTCTGACTTTGGGGGATATCATTACTCTTTCATTTGTAAGCAAAGCAAAAAAATTTCTTTTGGTCTGTTGGAATTTCTTTGGTTTTGCATCATTCCGTCTCTGCACCTGCTCCCTTCCAGTAGCTTGGAGAGTCTGAGAGACCAGAAGATTTGTGGGAAATACTCCACAGAAGATCTTGTTGTTGTCTGATAATTTCTATGTCAGTTAAGAATGTCTTTCAGTAATATTTATTTTATATTTTCTTGAGCTGCTTCTTGTAAAGGTTGTTACCATTTTTATCTGCAAGTGCTCATCCATTGCAGGCTTAATGCAAAGCTGATTGTAACTCTACCGCATCTTACTGTGAATACATCATTGATACCCAACTGAATGGAAATAATTTTCTATGGCAAAGCAGAAGAATTTAAAGTCATATCACACTAACCTCTTGTAATTTACTGGGATTTACAGATTAAAATGATTATTTGAGAAATGACTGTGGTATAGCATACACAAAATAGAGGAGGAGAATCAAACACATTTTGTATGATTGTATACACTTTTCTATTTTTACATGTGTGCATAAGCATTTTGTTTGTATATACATAGCATATGCAGTATAACATACTGTAACCTGTATGTGTAAAAATACATATAATATTTATGTAACACTCACACCCATTTGACAGCTTTGAGACTGCAGATGGATTTTTTGAAGTTGTGATTTCTTTTCAGATTTGATTTCGCTTGTTACTTTCTCATAAGGAAAGAAAAATATATGCTTTTAACTCATATGATACTAATTAAATTAGTCTGAAGCTCTGTCCACTGAATCAACCAGAAAAGCATTAGTTATATCGAAGATTGCATAATTTATGTCAACAATGTAATTTTACTGTATTGGCAGGTAAACATATGGGGATGTTTTGTCTTTGAAAAATTGATAAATTTCCCATGCCTTTTTGGTGTAAACCTCCTAGCAAATAATTTGCAATTTTTTAGGAAAGCAATGACAATGACAATGCATATAATTAACTATTCTCTCTTGTTACCTCTATTTGATTACTTTCCTGCTATCACATGCAATATGAAGCCATCTATTATGAGGTATAGAATATGTAAATATCTAACTTTACAAGAGAAACTGGAGACTGGTCCTTTTTCTAAAGAGGTGGGAAATAAAAGAATAATTGTTAACCACGTCCTTTCATTTTCTTGAAAACATCTATTACATTTACAAATCCCAGAAACCCAAGCCTACCAGTGGAACAGAAATAACTCTTTTCAGAAAAATCTAATCATGTCTAATAGCTGAAATTTATTTACAACTGTAATTTGAAACATTAATTATGATAATGTTCTGACTTCTTTTGTGACACAGTTCTCAACAGCCTGGCAGGTCTCTTTTTGGTCTTGCTGTAACATATGTTTTATGGCTTGGAGAATTTATCTACCTTTCTTTCTTCTTTTGTTTTTTACATTTACCCATGAGGGAAATTTCTTTTTCTCCTCAGTTTGTTAACTATTTTCCTCACCTTCCTGATTATTCCCTCCCCACCGCGCCCCCGGATGTTAATTTAAGAGATGGAATTTAGAGCTTATACTGACTTTAAATGCAATTGACACTGAATGTAACGCTTTGTATTTTGGACACAGCAAACAGCAGCCGTGAGGAATTGCTGTGCTGTGATACCAGTGTGCTCCGACAGTGTCAGAGCTGGAAAAATGCTGCTGCTATCTTTGTCTTGTCTTGAGACTGAGACTTTGGAAGGTGGCTTCTTTATATACATATTTATTTGGCTTTATTGAAGTGGTTTTTAAATTATTTTTGAAAGGGCTTGGTTTTTGCTATGCTAGCTTATTTGGCTGCGAGTAAAGGAAATGTGTGTGAGGAAATAATTAATTGATTTGCTTTTCAGTTGTGAAAAGTAAGCCAAGTTGTCAAGATACCTGGCTTTACCCTGAAAGCCTTTAACGAAAATGACAAAAGGGCTCTTTCTTTCGTTTCGTTTTGTTTTGTTT
>VYZT01072239.1:0-13807 GCA_013400735.1 Pomatostomus ruficeps | reverse complement strand
TCCACCAGGACCCACAGGTCCTTCTCTGGAGTGCTGCTTTTCAGCAGGTCAGCCCCCAGCCTGTACTAGTATATGGAGTTACTCTTCCCCAGGTCTAATAAAAAAATCTAATCAATCTAAATTAAAAAGATTCTAATGAGACAGCAGATGGGATGACAGTAATGGAAAAGTTTTAAATTTTTGATATCACTGTCTGGAAGCCATGACCAATCTAACAACATTTATTGTCTTAAATAGTAAAGATTCAGAAACTAAACCAAACATTTTTTAGTAATTGTTTAAGTTACCTACTTTTCTTTTTTTTTTTTTTTACTGCAGGTAACTAATCTGACTGTACATGATCTGCAACTTAACAGGAACATGCTAAAAATATTGCTACAGGTTGTTTCAAAACTACACATAGATATACAGCCTGCAATAAAGAAATTATGTTTTCCTCTGCTTTCCCAGAGGAAGAAGTAATCAATCTATGTAGTTTGATCAGTAAAGGGACACAAAGCAATGCAGCTAAAGAAAGGGCAAAATAATCATATGAAGTGTTGGGAGAAAGATTTTCAGTACAAATCTAGAAATACTGTATTTTCTTCAAGACTTGCTTAATCCTTATCTGGAAACTGCACACAGGTCATTCAAGAAAGACATGTAATAGTCAGACATGGAGCAAGGCTACTGCACTGTCCAGGAAAAACTAAATGAGTTTGGTCTTTTCTGCCTACGAGAGAAAAAGCTGAGGGCAGGGTATTGTCCTCCACCAACACACCCAGGAGACTAATGCACTGGGTCTAGAAAAAACTTCCAGTGAGAGCAGTGGGACCAAAACACTTTAAATTATTTAAAAATTCCACTTGGTATGTTTAACCAACAGGTTTATAAAATAGTGTTTATTGTAGCTGGGGATTAGACACAGGGACTAAACCCTACATATTTCTGAATGTAGTACATAAAACTAGTAATACAAAATGCTCTCTCAAGCAATCTGGAATGGTAACACCACTGCTAACAAAATTAAACAGACTCAAATGTCTTTTCTCTACCTGATGAAAAAAGACAAACATCTCTATAATATGACATATATTTATAAAACGAGATACCAGAAAGTCATCCAGAATGCAGGAAAAGAGTTTAAAAAACCATAAGATTAAAAGAAATCTCCTTTTGAAATGAACAATATGAATTTGAACCATGCTTATTTGCCTACAGACATAGCTTAATAATTTACTTTTCATAAATAATAATGGCTTGTCTGATTTTTATCAAAGTTAACATCTTCAAATTGCAAAGGTTCTCTACACTTGGAAGTTAAATACATAAAGACAGGTAACTTTTCTAATTGAAGAAGTATATTCAACTTTTCTAATCTCACTTTTTGTTTTTACAACACATACCACTACCTCAAGCTCTTCTGGTTCACTATTATCCAGACAATTCTTGCCTAATCCTCAAGCCTAAAGGAAAGAGAACAATCAAAGGTATGCTGAAAGAAATGAAACAACTACCAAACTTCAGATATCTGTAATAGCTTCATCACTAGTTCCTTGCCCTAGTTTACTGGGAAAAAAAATTAAGCAATACCCATGTCAACCACACACTTCATACACCCTGCCCCCCTCCCCCTTTTTTTTTAAAATTTATTTTATGAATTCTTCTTAAGGTCCTGGTTGTAAAGTACACAGCTCATAAAAGGTTCCTGGGACCAGGTGATCATCTCATCACCTCTGTCCCACCTGGAGAAGTGGACTCATTGTGGATACTGCAGTTCATAAAGCACACAGCAAGTGAAGGCACGAAATTCTCCATGTAGAGGCTGTGCCCATAAACCAACTTCCTGGCAGAGGCAAAGTGTGACAGGTGGAGTATAATGCAATCCCTGCCACCCCCAACAAGCTTGCCTGCAGTAAAAATAGCTGAGTAGAGCTGAACATTTTTTGCTTACAAATAGAGCTAAATTTAACAGTAAAATTGAACAAAGCAATAGCAACTGAATCAAATGTGACAGCAAAAACCCCATTTTATGCACACACTTTATTACAGTTCTTAACTTTGTGTTTGTAGAGAGTGAATTTATGCTTCAGCATGTCTAAAACTGAATTACAGCGGTAATTTTCTTTACAGTCACCTACCAACTGAATGAGAAAAAAAAGAGAGCAACTATTCCAGAAGAAGCGCACACTCAATTCCTTTGTTTTACCTGTCCAGTCACAGAACAAAAATATTTATTGTAAGGATGAGCTATAAAGTGTCAGATATCAGATTCAAAGTGTGAAGAAAGAACCACCTCTAACTTCTTCCATATATAGTTTCTAGAAAGAATCTTTTTCATTACACTGTTTCTGGGATAATTAAAAAATAAGAGGCATGTGAGATGAAAGTGACATACTCTCACTGTAGATTTTCTCTTTGTAAAGACAAAAATGTAGAAAGATATGTGAACCTGAAGTGTGGTGTGAGAGAACTGGACAATAAATGAAGTAGAAGTCCCAAATGCACTGTTAGAAAAGCAGTTAAACCATTGTCCTCACTCAGCATTAATTGGCACTTGCCAACAAATTTGCAACAAAGGCTGATGATAAATCAACAGATACTAAATGATTGCACTTATAAGTCCATGCAGTTTCAGAAATATAAATTATTGAAGATTAGTTTTGTAAGGAGCAAGCAACCACCTTTCCTGATTTTATATCCAGAGCTTAGTGAAATAGTATGTATTTTAAAGGTTTTTCCAAAAAAAACAAGAGAAAGAAACAACAATTTTAGTGTACTAACTGAAAGGTGACAATTTTAAGAATAGTACTTGGAAGTAGAGACCAAGCTTGCTTTGGGATGTTTCTGATATATTATTCTATGTTAACAACGCCATCTTTAAACATATCTTTTTGTTGCCTTACTCATAGAGTAGTTATTGCAATCATGGAATCATACAATAGTCTAGCTTGGAAGGGACATCAAAGGTCATCCAGTTTCAACCCTCCTGCCATGGACAGGGACACCTTCCACTAGACCAGGCTGCTCCAAACCCCATCCAGCCTGGCCTTGAACATTTCCATGGATGGGGCATCCACAGCTTCTCTGGGTAACCTGTTCCAGTGCCTCATAGCAAAGAACACTTTAACACCTAATGTAAACCTACTCTCAGTTTGAAGCCATTCTCTCTTGTCCTGTCATTTCATACTCTTGTAAAAAGTCCCTCTCCATCTTTCTTGTAGGCTCCCTTCTGGTATTGGAAGGCTACAATCCTGCTCTTTTCCAGGCTGAACAAACCCAATTTTCTCAGCCTTTCTTTGTAGCAGTGATTCTCCATCCCTGTGATCATCTTGGTGTCCCTCTTTGGGACCCCCCCTGCAACAGGTCCATGTCCTTCCTGTGCTGGGACCCCAGAGCTGGATGCAGCACTGCAGGTGGGGTCTCACCAGAGCAGAGCAGAGGGGCAGAATCCCCTCCCTGGCCCTGCTGCCCACACTGCTTTGGATGCAGCCCAGGACACGTTTGGCTCTCTGGGCTGGGAGTGCCCATGGCTGGGTCATGTCCAGCCTCTTATCCACCTTTAGAATAAGTGAGGGGTAAATATTTGGCTCTCAAGAATGGTCTTACAGGAATTGTGTATTACATTTACTGTTATCTGATGAAGAAATGTCAACAGACTAAAATATTTCTTTAATAAATTACTCCATTCAATAAAAGCATCAATAGTTTGCCTGGTTTTAAAATACAATTTCACTACAACACATTGAAAGAAATAATACTAATGTAAAAGCCCTGTCATGTGTATTAGTCCATATTAAACCACAGTCCCCTGGCCCCCAGCATTAGGGTATTGTTAAAGGTCTGACAAACCCACAGCTACAAGGAAATTCAGAGATCAGAATGAAAATCTTTACTTATCACTTTGTGCCTAGATATAATTCACTGACTGTATTAAGGATAGGCCAATAACTCTGTCTTTGTAGGTTTAATATAAAACCATTAAAATAGATGGCATCCGAAAAAAAAGTAAGTAGCCATTAAGGTTGTTTTGAATACACACATATATTACACAGAACAGTTTATATTATGTGGTATTTTTTCACAATGTGTGGGGGCAAAATGGTTTTAATTACCTCACTAAAACACAAATGAAGAAATATTGACCATTCAATCAGGAGTTGCAGGCATTGGACTGTACGATAGGGACGTTCCAAATACAGTTGAAGAAAATGTACCTCATAAACAATGCTCTGCCCATTAAAGCAAAGACAGTCAACTGACACTTCGTAGGATGCAATATGAAAAAACAAGGTGGCCCGCATGATGATGAGGAAATAATTGCAATAGTTCAAAATGAAGAGAAAACATTAATGAACAAAAAGTTCTCTTTCCTCAATATATAATATTGTTTACTATTTCAGATTTTCCCTCCTGTTTTGAAGCATTCCATCTCATTCTTGATTCCGTTACCTGAATGGAAGGTAAGCAGATGTACTGAACACTACAGCATCTCACAGTTGTTTATTTTAATTTTTGGCATATGTTATGATCTGTACTTAATGGATCCTCTGTTTTTATGCCATTTTGATTATATCAGCATGTATTTTAGTCATTTATCAGCGACTCCATTTGTCTTTTATATCAAAATTTGACATCAATGCAAGAAATGGGATGAGATGCAAACAAAATTATATAGAATTGCTAAATAATAATTGATCATGAATTATATATGCGATGCATGACTTGACAAAATCAGATTTAATAGTAGGTAATGAATGCTTCTTTGTGCTACCATAAATTTGATAGAAGAAAAGGTTGCTTTCAAAGTTAAAAACTGCAATTACCAGTTGCTAATCACATCTGAGGATTACTGGTCTTTTTGACTAAGAAGTCAGGGATGACATTAGATGCCTCTTTATAGTTACTTTTATCAGTGACTTGGTGATCTCAGGTGGATCTCCGGCAAACAGTACTTCCTCTAACAAAACCCTGCTGTAATGCTCTCAAAACTCAGCTTGGTCTGAGGGAGTTACTTTTCTAGTTGTTATTCCCAACTGTACAGACACCAGAGAAGCAATGTAGAATGGGCTGTACCACTCACTAGTTGTCTGAGCAAAATATGGGAACTCAACCCATAACATTCAATTTGACATGAGACTCAAAATGAAGAGTTTTAACGCAGAAGTTACCATAACAAAATAACTCAAATTTGTTTTGATTTAGCAACATTAAAATTTAGACATTTTTGGCCAAAATGAAGAAATATCTGAAGAAATTTTTCAGTTTAGTTTGCTGAAACATATTGAAGCATTAAATAACATTCCCCTGATCCCTCTCCCCTTTCTTTTAACATCTTGGCATGTAGTTAGATGCCTTCAACTCTAATGAAGTACTAAAAAAGAGTGGAGGAGGGGTATGATTCTCCAGAGCCACAACAACTATCCACATTAAATACAGAGCATTGCAGGACTGCAGTTGTTTCTGTATTAAAAATTACAGGAAAGAAAACATTTCAGGTTCACCCAAATAATTGATATACTCTCAGCTGGAATGAAGCAGACATTTCACTTCGACTTTTATAGCAGAAATGTTGAAACTTAGGAAAACTTTGTTCTCTGTCCAAATCTACCCCCAACAGCCAACAAAAAAATTCCTCAACAAATTTTCTGGAGTGACCAAGATTATGTTTAAATAAAGGAAAGAAAAGTACTATAAGAAATCAAAGAAACAGGTCATTTTGATATCCAATAACCAAAAGGAATGTTTTGGCATTGGATCTGATGAAGCTTTTCAGATTTTTAGTACTTGCTTATCTTTGTTAATACACTCAAGCATGCATATATCTTCTGAGAGTTCTGCTTTAATAGCTAGGCTTTAATGGCTTAGCTGACACGATATGTTAAAAGACACCAAAAAATTAGTAGCAACTTTGATTGCAATGAACAATGCTATCTACTTTTAGACTCCAAAAAGTGCAAGACTGATCTATATATTAAAACAACCCAAATTAAAAACATGGAAAATAGACAAATCATTAAACCACCCATCCCACAACACCCCGAACTGGAGGTAAGCTTCATAACAAATGAAACATTTTCAGACAGACAAGTTCAACTCAATACTTATTTTCCAGTTCTCTATCCTGTCCTTTAACTTAAAAGTTGTTTATAAATTATATATGAAAAGATTTCCAGGGAATGAAGTCAGAATAGCACTAACCAAATGATTTATATATTGCTGTGGTAACATAAAAAATGGACACAGTTATAGATATGCTTACATATAATGCATAAATGTATATGTAGGTGGAAGAGAGTGTGCTTATGATGCGATGCCCTACACTAAAGTAATCTTGGCTAAATTTTGTTTTTTCTCATGACAAGGCAAACGTAGTGAGACTTGAGTAACATTACAACCAACTCTGTGCACCACCCCTGCCTTCTAATCCAAACATTTTACCTTCTGGACAACCTGTGTTAAAAGAAATACAGTTTGTTTTCCCACTCCTGCACACCCCTCCCACTACATTTAAAGTGTACATTTATTAAATTAGGGAAAAGCATAGGATAAATAGGAGTAATTTTCCTTTTTCAGAGCAAAGTGTGACTGCTTTTCATTATCGTTTAATGAGATTTACCTGAATTCCATGAGGGCAAATACTTTCTTTTTAGAATTAGCTTCATTAGGAATTCAATACAATATATAAAAGAAATGTGAATATTTGTTCTAGGGTACATTTTTATTTGTTTTGTAAACTGAACAGATCATACAAGTTATTTTCACTACAGCAGTTGATTCCATATGTGCAGAATCAATATGAATATTGTAGTACAAGTTTTATTACAGAACTGTCTTTAGCAAGATATTGAATTGTGTAAGAAGAAAGTTGTATATTTGCTGAATGACTGACTTCTAAGAACAAAAAAATACAGTAAGCACTGTTAAAATGGCTATTTTTGTAATACATTTATAACTTGGCAAAAACACAACCACCCTTCACTTTTGCTACACTGACTGAAATTCATTGCAAAACAGATTTTTGCTCTCATTAAACAGTTTGGAAAACTGGAAGTTTAGGAGTTTATTATTCTCCTGGCCAAAATTTTTAATTTGTTAGTCTGAGTTAATCAATTAGTAGAAACATTTTTTGTGTGTTATTACTTCCTTTAAGATTAAAGAGCTTTCTCCCAGCTGTTTAGCTAGTGATGCACCTTTAGAAAACCAGTGTATTTGCTCATACTTAGCCCACTTGCTCTTGGATATATTCGGACAAACCCAAGACGATGTACTGCAGACTGCACTTCTTTTTCTTCTACTGAATGTGCCCGATCACACGAAGAGCTTAATTTGGAGGATAATACTTTAGTTGCTTTAAGGAGAAAAGTATAAGATTGTCTAATATCTTCTAAAACATACACATTTTAACAATGGGTACACCATGTACCTGAGAGCAGTATCCAAACACTTTTTGAACTCTGTCAGGTGGGGGCTGTGATGACTTTCCTGGGGAGCCTGTGCCCAAACATCCTCTGGGTGAAGAACCTTTTCCTAATATCCAACCTAAACCTCCCCTGACACAGCTTCAGGCCATACCCTCAGGTCCTGTCACTCTCACCACAGGGAACAGATCAGTGCCTGCCCCTCCTCTTCCCCTCACAAGGAAGGTGCCGACTGCAGTGAGGTCTCCCCTGTCTCTTCTTCAGGCTGAACAGACCAAGTGATCTCAGCTGTCCCTCATATGGCTTTCTCTCCAGATCTATTACCCTCAGCTGTATTAGATTATAGAAGCTTTTTTTTTTTTTTTTTACTGTTTTGCCATCACATTTGTGTTTTGAAACTATACTTGCTAGCTCCAGTTATGACTGTGAAGATCCACCATTTTTTCTGAGCTACAGAATACATCTATGTTTTTTATACTCAGGTTTCATCATACTGGATGCATTTTTCATAGAACAGGATTATTAATTTCCATGATCTGGAAAGTTTCAAACCACTTCAATTTATTTAGAATGTAGTATATTAATTTACAGTAACTGCAATGTGACTAAACCTAAACATTTTGTCTGTTCTGCATTTTACTTGCTAACAATAAAATAATCACTTTCAATTATAATAAATTAAATTCAAATTAACTTTGTAATCTACAGTGAGCCTGAAGTAAGTGCTAAGACTAAACATCTACAGAGCATGTAATTAGATTTTAGGAAACAATGTTTTTTAGGAAACTATGTTTGCTTTGAATAACTCAACTGATTCAAAATAATTCTACTTTAAAGTCATCTGGCTATATCAAAGGGTTAATTTAAGCAGGAAAATAAATTTTTTGACATATGACTAGATAGCATGAGACTTGGTAATAAAAAACGCAAGTCCTTCTTCTGCTGTTTCTCTTCCAGATTAATGATACTTTTATGTTTGGTATTAAGTTGTGTCTTGATTTGTTCCATTACTGCTGTCAGGCTACTCTTCCACCCCCAGACGTTGGAATACTGCTCTGAGATAAGTGATTTTACTAGTGGGACCACAACAAGAACATTTTGATTACACAGACATAGATATGGCAGTCTGCCATGAAATACCCAGGCTAGAGCTAGGGTATGGAGCTGAAGTGCACAGACTATGGGCAAGTGAAGACCAGACTGAAAATACTGCTACTTCTCAAAGCTGGCTTAAAGAAATCAGGAGCACATAAACAAGAATTTCTCCCTACCTCCCCAATTATTTTTTTCTTTCCAGGAAACATTAGTGTTCTCTGTCCTGTTTACAAACTCAATGTTTCAAAAGAGAAACCATAGAGTACATTTTCTAGTTAAATTTCATGAGTCTGAGTCTTTCTTTACTGAGATCACATGAACATAGGACGGAGACAAGAATGTTGCTAGTAATGAAAAAGACCTATGCCCCAAACCAATCTTTTATGAAATTTGGCCTCTGTAGAAATTCTCATTCCAGATATTTAGAGGGTAATGAGAGACAGTAATTGCTCAGATTGGAGCTTTTATACTTCTTTTTAAGTAGGAGAAGGAGCAGATATTATTGTAGCCCACTGATGGCCCTCTTTATTGCTAACAGCACACTTTAGTACACGGTATATAAATGTAGTCACACACCCCACGTGCTAATCAAGTCCCTCATACCTAACTCAGACTCCTGATGTGGGGTCCTGTGGAAATCTGTGTCTACCCGATGTTTGCAACACAAAGTAGCATAAATGGAGTCAAAGGGCAGTAACAGGTTGTGTGTTCCAGCTGCTCAGTAACTTGTTGTCAGGATTTACAAAACTAAACCATAGTGGGCAAAATTTAGTTAATGCTACTAGTTAATAGAAACATTCCCAGGTAAAACAGTATGGAAAAACTTTTTGTGACCTATTGCTTTTATTTCCTCTTGTTGACATTATACTATTTGTAAATACTCTACTAGAGAATACTCACAATGTTATTTCAGGTTTTTATATATCTAGGTTATTGAAACCCCAAGTATTAGATCACAGTTTGCCACTGCTGTAATCTGTTTCAACCACTCCTGGGACTTGGAAGATGCCAACGCAGATCCATAGTGACTACAGTCCCCAGCTGCCTGCAGCTCACCTCAGTATGGCACGGAGATCTTCTTGTTGCCTACGTAGAAATTGGATAATCCCACATTTACCATGATAACTGCAGTTTGTTACCCGCCTGCTTGCTGCTTTCTCACAGCAAGAGCGGCAGCTACTCCAGTCAATCCGTAAATTTGGGATTAGTTTAGCTCTCTGGTGAGATGATCAGACTTGTAACTGACAAAATATATCACTTATAGGCCCCAAATTCCAGCACAGAAGGAAAATCTTGAATCCAGATTGCAAGATATGGAATCATGGGCAACTTTTCTCCTTGTAAAGATGTGAATTAGTTTTCAAAACTCAGGTGATTAGGGTTCAATATGAATAACAGATAATAGGCAAACCCATAGTAGTAAGTTAACTGTGTATTTTCTAATAAGAACTCCTATTGTAAATATTTCTCAGTTAACTATTTAGAAGAAAAAAACTAGTCCTCAAACTAACTATAAATTACATCTTGAAATCTAGGCAAATGGAACAGATACAAGCAAAATCTTAGAATTGAACAGATAAAATAACAGTTAGAAAAACATTGTTCCAGGGCAATATTACTCAACCTTTACCCTCAAAACAAAGCACAATTATAAACACCACACTTTGAATCACAAAGCATTTAAAGCCTGTTAGTCAGTTAAAGGGGAGAAAAAAATCTGCACTAAACCTTTAAGGGACGCTTTGGGACAATAACATCCTCATTAAAAAATAAGTATACATCGAAACTATTCAGTTAAAAGGTTAAGTGTTAGTCTCTGTGTAGTTGATAAATGTTGGGCTAATCTAATCAGTGGTTGTAAGAAGCAATGCCATCAGCTAGTTGCCCTGACCTGTGTGTCTTACGTTTTTACAAAAGTCAGATTTAAGAAAGATGTCAACTTCAGGCCTTTGACCTAGCAGGGACCTTGTTCATGCCAGCCTGGTGTTCTGCTAAACAGATTGAGAACTTTCAGCTCAAATCAGGAACACGTGCACTTTACTAATACAACACATGACTTGGAAATTAAAATGCAACGTGATCAAGTGCTTTAGGATATTTTAACAGTTAAGAATGCAGCAGGGAAAAAAAAAGCTTGTATCTGTGTTTTGATTTGGGGAGGAGGAAAAGGACAAATTAAATTGCATTGGTTTTCTTAAAAAAAGTGGGGAAACAAAAATTCAGTTCATTAGTTCATGCATGACTGACCTAGAGGAAATAACGAGGTTGTATGTGTCTTTATGACATGTGTCACTTATTAGGTAAGTAGGTTTTACTACTTCCAATTGAACTAAGTTAAAACTAATTAGATGGTAGTTAAATTACAATCTAAATACAATAAACCCAAATAAAAATAGCAAATGACATTTTAGTTATCAATATTGTTCCTAGATGCAGTTGATTATTTCCAATAGTAGGTGTATTGATTATTTTCAAGTATTAGAGCAACAAGCCTTGCCAGCTGCTGGAATGGCAGTTTAATGTTACCTGCACTAACTATATCCCATATTTACTCAGATTAATTTATTTAATTCCACCTTCTACTGATACTTACATGTGTCTCCAGACATTACATATGAATCTGAACTCTGTACAAAACATAATCCATCCAGCCTTTTTGACTATTATGGGATGACAGTACAGTAAAATTGACAGGGAGACCTAGTGATCCAGTTTCTAATTACTACCAGCATCTCAGCTCAGTATTGAGGTTTTACACTTGGTAATATAAGAACGATGCTTATAGTACCCATGCAGATTTTCACTTACAAAGTGTGAGGATTATATATCACTCTTTCACAGATTATATATATCACTATTTTACAATGATGTACTATCAATAAATGTATCTACATATATACATAGATTTCTTCCATCTCATCTATCTACAGAATAACTGGCTAACTACATATTTGGCACACATATGCTTATCCCTTGCATTCCCAAGTTTTAGATTTACGAGGAAACTTGAATAGGAAATGAACTGTTCAGCTTGGATTAGCCAAAGATGACAATGCTGGGTTAAAAGAAACTAAACAGAGGAAATAAACAGTTACAATACCTTCCATTCAAAAAAGACTGTCTCTTTTTGATACTCAAGCATAGAACACACTAATTTATGAATCTCCATCATGTACTGTAGGACCAATCGAAAAAGTGATTTTTGTTTTTTCCTTCTAGCTGGAAGATGCTTCTGATTTTAAAGTACCAGTGTCTATTTAGTTCATGGTCAACCTACTTCCTCAGTTTTCAGAGAAAGAAAAGCACATGCTGAGAAAGCAAATTAAAGTTATTATACTTACTAGATTGGAGGGTTTAGAGGATTATTAAGACTATATATTGGGGAAGTACAGTTCACATAATTTGTACTTCTTTTGCAATTAAAATTGCTAGCAAAAACATACAAAGTCTGGGTTATACGTAGTTTAATCATATCTAAATATATTTACTTCCTCTCTGTGTAAAGCTGTTTCTATTTCAACCTATATACTGCCCCAGATTTTCCATCACTTATTTATACCTACTAATACACAGGCAGTGACTGCTTCTTTGGAATAAAATAAATAAATACATTGCAAGAATGTAGAATGAGCAGTTAGCATTACACAGTAAAAAAGTTCTTAAACAGATTTTTGTTGTGTGAGGGAGCTCTGAATTTACAAATTGGACATGGTATATTGTACTTCTGTTAAAACATTTCCTTCTACAATTTAATAAAGAACTAGGACAGAGCAGGACATTTTCCTAATGGCTGTGAACTTAAAAAAAATCTGATTTAGTAACCAGGAGAACTAAAATATGTTATTATCCACTTTGATTTCATCAATGCAAAGTAATGGGCAGAGTATAGGTGGAAAGGGCTTTATATCTGCAGATGACTTTACACTTATGGAAACCCAGAACTATGACATACACATACCTAAACCCATGGCAGTATCTGCTGTAACAGAAATACAACTGATATGCAAAGATCTGTTTCTGGTTTTGGTATAAATGATTTTGTTCTGCATTGCTATTCCAGTGATACTCAATGCAGGAATTGGGATTGTCATTGGCAGTACTGGTTATACTTTAGTCAGACTGAGACAGATCAGAAGAACAGATTTATACTATCCCTGCATAACTTTCCATGTAAAAGAAGTATTTTCTTTGCTGATTTTGTTATATTTTTGAATATACTAACATAGACCCATGCACCATTATATAATGACAGTATTTATGAAAAGTCATAAGTACATAGCAATACAGAATCATGACAAGTATTCAAAGGTCTGATAATGGAAAAAAGTCTCCATAATCTCACTCAAATTAAATGTAAAATCTTATATATCAATTTAATGCCTTTCAGAATTTAATCAGCATTTTCCATTTTACTTTCATTTAAGAGTATAATTATTTAATTCAAGTTGCTACAAATATTATCTAGATAAAACTTCTATAAATAACTTGTCATGACTTTTTGATCATGAGATTTTTATACTTAGCTAAATTAATCCACTGCATAATGAAATATTCTTCTCTGTCCTCAATCAGAACTAAAATGTCCTCATTCTTTCTCAAATAGGTGCTTTTTGCCACAAGACGTAACTTCTGTCAGTCCTCCTAAGTTCTAATATCTTTTGTGAGAAATGAAATAGGCAATGGCCTTCAAAAAAATTCTAAAAAAATTAAGAAATCCTCTAAGACCAGCAACTAAATGTAAAGAAAGCACTGAAAATACCTCCTAAATCAAACACAGTAATGAAATATCTTATTGAAGGAAAGATATAAAGGAATACTTTTTAGCCAGCAATGTTAGAAGATCAAGGTATTGCCACTACATTAAGAAAAAGTCTCCCAAACTCCTGGTACCATTGAAATACAATCCATACTTTTGTAAGACACACTTTCTTTGACCTTCCCTTTCTGACTGACATACCTGTAGCAGCCCTTCTTGTTAGTCTTTGTATCCTTTGCAAAGTTCCAGCTCCTTGGCCTTCCTGACCCTATCCCTACACAACCATGTAATGCTCTTCCCAGGATACCTGTACCAATTTCCACTGCCTGTGCATTTGCTTCTTGCCCCTTAGTTTGACCAGCAAGTCCTCACTCAGCCATGCCAGTCTTGCCTTCCTCACCCAATTTCTCAGGCCCAGGGAAGGAGAGCTCTTGTGGTCTATAGCAGGAGTATTTAAAGAGCTGCCAACTCCATTCTGCTCTGTTCAACTCCCGTCCTGTCCCCTAGGGCAGTTACCCAGAGAGTCCTATTGGCTAACTCCTTGAAGAGCTGGAAG
>VYZT01072154.1:0-24659 GCA_013400735.1 Pomatostomus ruficeps | reverse complement strand
CATATAATTTAGAGATCTGGTCAATTGTTTTGTGCAGTACAGTTATTTTAACTGGTTTGTTTTCACAGTGTGAGGAAAATGCAAACCTTCAGGATTCTGGTCGCTACCTCAAACTACCCTTTTCAAAGGGAATATCCCTAGGAAACAACAGCCAAGCAGTAAAAACCACTAAAGAGTCCTTCTGGATTACATCCTTTCTGTGCTCCACTAAACTCACACAAAATGGTAGGATATGTTGATTATTTAAAATGTGATGAGTTGAAATGAGTGTGATAGCCAGTCTTTTCCATGCCGAGCAAGCATGGATGTACTCAAAAATAGCTTATGTTCTATCTGTTTTATAAACTGGTTTTCTTCATAATATTTTATATCCAGATGGAAACAAATGCATCATGATAAACCACTGTTTTTAAATAGTTCAAGAATGCTTTTAAGATGACCATGATATTGGAATCAAATGCAGCACTTCTGGAATCAACTGTTAAAACCCAGCTGCTTTACAAAACCTCTTAATCTGTTTGTTGTAGAGTTTTTATGAAATACTTCTTGTCAGCTTTAGGCTGTAGCAGTTTGTTTCTAATTTAGGCATATATTGCTTTTTTGTTTCTCTTCAAACCAGCAAACATTCACTACTACTTAAAACAATCCTATACACTGGCTGTAAGGAGCAGCAGATAGAAAAACGTGTATTTACACTCTCTACCAGTGCTCTGTGTAAAATTCTTAACCAGTGTTGTGTATGAAATTCTTAATGTTCTTGTTTACCTGCCATAATAATTACAGTTTGTAACAAAAACAAAAAACTGTAGAACAGTTTTCCAAAAGTTCCTAAAGACTGTGTTTTTGCTTGGTAATGTGTTTCTGACCATTCTTTTATAGAACCACAATTTTATATTATTGCTTTGCTCTCTCTTGTGTGTGAATATCTGTGACTTTACCCATCTTCTGTGTATGATGATAAAATTGCTAACTGCTTGGAAATTGATTATAGATGTTTAACAAAAATTAGAGCAGCTTTTTAAATTTAAATAATCCTCTGAAGTTTCACCCTTTAATATCAAGTGTCCCAAATAGAACTGTGTGCAAACACTAAGGGGTTTGTTTCCTTGTGCACACCCATTTTGTATTATCACAGCAATTACCTTAGTAATGAAAATTACCCAATGAAAGGTTTACCCAAAGGTAGCTAATAGGGAATCAGAGACTAAATTTGCTTCATCTAAAGGCCTTGATTTACGAAATCACATGAATCTACTGGTACTTGGACATGCATAAAAGTGCTGCCTGAAACCCAAATGTCACATTGATACACAGTTGCACTATTGTCTGGGGTTCTAATACTAATTTTTGTTTACAGTACAGGAGTTATTTTGTACTTAATGTAAATAGATGTGTGACATAGGGCATAAAATTTCCTCCTTTTTTTTTAACCATATTCTGAGTAAGAGAGTGTAGAATATCTGAATAATATTGATCCCCTTTTCAGCTCTGAAAGAGTTAACAATTATTTCAGCAGTACTTCAGAGGGTGGAAATAATTTCAATAGACAGGCTCATATTTTCTCCAAGGATCTTCTTTGGGAAGTTCATCTTGGTGAGTTTCCAAATCCCCATTCTTTTAAACAAAAATTTGCCAAAATCTATTGCATGCTCAGAAAATGAACATAGAGCAAAGCATGTGGATATTAGGTCATGTGAGCATTACTTCAGTTATCCCTGAGAGAATGTAGCTTATGTATTAAAAAACACAGGATTAAAAAGATCTGTGTATTTAATTTTTTTAGTAAACGTTTGTATTGGTATTTTTTGAAAATTGCTGGTTATTTTTTAATTTGTTTTCAAGTTTGGAGATTTTTCTGAATGTCTCAGAGATTCACCTGTTGTTTACAAACAACCATGTCCAGTATGAAAATGAATTGAAAATTATTCTGTTTTCTGGCTATGGGGTGGGGAAGGACCCCAAACCAGATTTGTAAAGGGTGTGATAGAATTAGGCTGCAGCTTTACTCGCTTGCTGGGAAATTTTACTCAGCTGTCATTCTCTCATTGATTGTTCCCACATGCCATCAGCTCTCATGCATATTAAAATTACGGGGATTGGGGGATGGAGGCTGACTCCTAGTTGTTGGGATCCATAACTTCCTTACCCTGCGTCGTTTGGAGGGGTTATTAGGACTATTTCCAAACAATTTTTAGGGAACTTCTAACCAGGGGAAGTCTGTGCATTCATCTGTGCACTCATCATGGCTAAGAACGCGCCCTTATCTAACCTGCCTACTAGTTAGTTTTTCCTTCACTTGTCCTTTTGATCCTGGATAGTTAATCAGTTAATATTAGCAAAAAGTATACCAGCTTTTATCTTTTATATTCTTAGATGACTCTAAAATAACCCAAAAGAGCAAGAGAACATAGGATTTTTCTACTGAGTAGTTATCAAAACAGTCTTAGTTTCTGACATACAGGAGGAATCTCTGACTGGAAGGGAGTCAGGATTCTTCCAGTAAGTGAAAATTTTAGCATGTTGGCATCCACTCGTTTCTCAGCACTGCTTAGCGCATCCTTGATCAGCAGCTGTTCAGCAGCAGAGCAAGATGCCATAGAGCATGGCAGAGGTGTAATCCTTCCAGCTGCATTTTAAAAAAACCAAACCAATAAATCAATGCGACAAAAGTAGCACTGGGCAGCTTTCCGAGGAACCCCAGTTTGGAGGAAGTGCTGGTGACCACAGAAACAGCCTGATGGAAGAGACATGCTGAGTGCCAGTTCTGGAATTCAGTTTTTTCCTCTTGAAGTGCAGTAGTGTCACAACAAGCCAATTTCTGATGTCTCAGGACTTACATGAGAGAGATAGAAAATTGTCCCAAACCACTTCCTTAAATGCATGATCCTAAACCTGATATTAAACCTAGATCTTTGGATTTAAATTACATACTTTGAGAAGGGATGTATTTTATTTGGTAGGGATAATAGGTCAAGTGTAGTCTATTTTAAATATACAGGCCTTGATTATTTTTAAGGTAATGCATTGGAAATATTTTTATTCTTCAGAAAAATTAATCATCAGCAGTGACATTTTCCCTTTTCCAAAACTATGATTTCCTAGTGGGCCTATTTCTGGGGATAATTTTATATTCTCATGTCTCTTACTACATGACACACTGCTATCCGTTCCCCTTGTGATTCACTTGTCAGATTTTCTATCATGTCATTTATGCTTGGGCTATTCGCTAATGTTATCTTAGAATGTCTTTCCTCCTTAGCACTTCCCTTGAAATAAGTCCTTTGAAGTGAGTGTCTTACATTTGCTTTCTTTTTCTTTTTAAATCCCCAAACAAATCCCTAATATTGAGTGTCAACTATTTTCCACCAAGTTCTTCTAGCAAATGTGTAAAGAAGTGTTTTTCCTGCTCTGAACTGACAGCTTCAGCTCGTCTCGCTGCTCATCAGCTTAAACTGAGTCTTAAAGAATAAAGTGTAGAAGTACATTTAATTATCCAAAAGACAAATATATTCACTGGATTTGTAAGTCTTGTTTCTTAAAAATTCCTGACAGAAAGAATAATAAGACCTTTCATTTGTCCTTGATCTTTGGGATGGGTCTCTGATGCATGTGTGGGACTCTTCGTCACTCAGTGCATCAAGGATCTCTTTTTTCCACGCCAGCACAGCTTGAAGCAAAACAAAAATGTAATGCATAAATGCATCAAGGCAATTTGTGCCCATCAAAAGCAATTAAGACAGCAAAATATTAATGGAATCTTATGTTGGTTTTTTGCCATTAACACCTATGGAAAAATTTGAATATAGGTGGAGATTTATTTAATGTTAATAAAGAAAAAATTGGTACTTCATTTTTTGTGGGATAGAGGAACTTCCGTGAACCAAACCGGCAAGGAGATGACACAAAGATGGGTGTTGTTCAGGTATTACTTGAGTGTAGAAACAGTCTGTGGTAGAAAGCAGCCAAAGAGATGCTGAACCAAGAGGAAAACTCGCTATTAACTTCTTAGTTTAATAACTGCTGAGAACATTTCAGAAGCACTGGCTCCTTCTAACACCACACTGGGCAGTGATCAACTAGACTGTAATTCAGCTTAAACTGATGGAAGGGTTGGATGGTGATTAAGGTTTTCTGCTTCAAACCACTAGGCACTGAGAATTTCTGCATAGCTGGTCAATGAAGCATGGAAGTAGTAAACTTTAATATAGAAGAGCTTTGGGATTTATTTAATTCAACAACTCAAAAATATTTGTAGCTTTTACAACTTGAAAGGAGCACTGGAGATGTGTCCGAGTTCAGCATGGAAAAACTGCTGAAAAGCCAAGTTTGCAAAACTATTTTAGAATATTGAATGGTATGGAACAAGAAATTCTCAATCTTAGAGCAAGATGGGTTTTTTGTACATCTCTGAAGCAGTAACATATGTCCAAAGACTGTTAAATGTAGAACTTACATTTAAGACAGGTGGAAGGGCAGATATGTTAACTGGGCCATCCCTCCCTGATGAATTTTGTGCAGGTATTTACAAGAAGTCATGGATGAAAAAAATCAACATGTAACTAATTTGGATGTGCTGTAAAATGAATTTATCAAAGACATATCATGCCAAAATAATCTTCTTAATCTTTCCTTTCAATTTTTTTTTAATTCATTGTCAAGAGGAAATGCAGCAGTTCAATAATACACCTCATGGGAAAATACATAGATTAGAAATAACAATTCTCAAATGAGCAAATAATAGGGAAAATGGAACTGTAAGCTTGCACTATAGTGGAAGGTGTTTTCTTCCTGAGCAGAAGGAAAATACTGCTAGATCTAAAGAAATCTCTGGGATTTATCTCTGTTTTAAAGGACTGGAAGGGTGTGGAGATGAGAGTAACTTCACTAAAATCTGAGACAATTTTCTGCTAGTATGTTGTTGAAAGGTCTCATCAGTTAAGAGGGACAAAATCGGAATATGATACAGCAAAGCATTGTAACTTTGATTTAAATAATTAATAAGAAAGAATAGAAATTAGATTGAATCTAATGGTAGAAAAGGCAGGATATACTAATGGAGACTCCTGGGGATTCTGCTATACCCAGGGAGCTGAATTGTATTAAACAGGAGAAGCATCATATTGCTGACATAAATATGTCTATCTAAAAGACCCCCAAATTCTAGAACATAGATGTCAGGTGTTTACAACAGACATATGAGTTTGCTAAGGATGCAGAAAACAATGATGTAATCTTATCTGTCATGTAGTTGCCATTTTGATTAAGAAAGCTGAAGGAGAATGAATTAAAACTGAAGGAAGTTTGGATGCACTCAGGTATCTTTTAGCACAGAATAGTTCATTTTCCAGATGAGACTGTTTTGCTTATTAATAAAGGAGGATCTTAGAGGCATCATGTTTGTTCTCTAAAAACACATAGGAACATGAGTATTTCAAATATATTCAAGCTAGTAATTAGGAGATTGTTTCTAGTTTTCAGAGACTATGGGAGGCATCCTTCAAGTGGATGAGAGAGCAAAATGTTTTTCTTAAGATAGTAGCTGAACAAAATTTCATGATAGAGTTGCCACAGGAGACTGATTTTAGTGAACCAGTTCCATTTTCTTATGTTTGTATTGGTGGAGCAATTACAGAATGGAATGGAAATGTGCTGTTGGGAAGATCATATTATAGCAAATCTGGAGGTGTTTTCTTTTGTTTTAATGATGCCAAATTCTGTTGAGTGGACTGTAATAGTAAAATTTAAAATCTGAAATGCTGCTTTGCTTCCAACTTTAATCTTGCATTTTGTTTTTGCAGGAGATATGCTTGACCTTCTGAAGTGGAGAACCCACCCAGACAAAATTGCAGGCTGCCTCTCAAAATTAAAAGAAATTGATGGTTCAGAAATAGTGAAGGTATATACCTTTTTATACTTTTAGATAATATGAGGGAAATAATGTTTTTCCATATCACAGAAATATCTTTTTAATAACACTATCTCTTATTCTCTCCCATCAGTTTCTTCAAGATACACTAGACACTTTATTTGGGATTTTAGATGAAAATTCTCAAAAGTATGGATCAAAAGTATTTGATTGCTTGGTAAGTTTTATTTTGATGATGCTTAACACTAGTTAAAAACTAAGTAAAATAAAAAAAAAAGTGTTGGGGTTTTTTTTCTTTTTCTCTCACCTTTAGGTTCACATAATAAATTTGCTGCAGGACAGCAAGTTTCACCACTTTAAGCCAGTAATGGACACTTACATTGAAAGTCATTTTGCAGGAGCACTTGCATACAGGTGAAGTCTGTACTTCTTCTATCTGATTTAATACTGACAGTTATTACTAAACAAAGAGAATAAATTATTAGGTTAAAGAAACTGTGTATCCCTGTTAAAATCATTCTACTGCATATTTAATGCTGGTATTATTGCCCATTAATCAGAGATCTACTAAGTGCCCTTCAGCAGACTGAAAAGTGTAATATTGGGCCTGTGGTGATCAGTGAAATCTAGCTATACATTTTTTATTTTGCCAGCATTTCTCTTATTACAGTTATTGGTTTTCATTTTTTGTGGAATGGTAACCCCTCCTCTACTTCTGTGTTATGATACTTTCTGATCTGCTATTTTAGAGATCTTATAAAAGTACTGAAGTGGCATATTGATCGAGTCACTGAGGTGGAGCTTCATGATCACATACAGGAAGTACTAAAGGTAATAAAAATTGTTAAAGACAAGTATATATTTGAATGATGAATTCCTACAGTACCCACAGGTTTAACTTAGAAAATGAAGCAGAGTATATATGTAAATGATGGAACAGTAGTACTAATTCTAGGGAGCTACAGACTTTTGGTGCAGCCAGTTTATTCATTATTCTCCTTTGTCAGTAAGTTGACCATTGAGGCTTACTACCATTAGGCTCTGGAGCTCTGTGTTCCTTACTGGATGAGGCAAAGAAATCACATAGAGATTATGTTCGTGGTATTAGCATCCATTGCACGAAGCTAAATGGCAAACACGACCCAATGGTTCAGTCCGGACACCAGGGAATTCTACTGGTTATGATGGTTGTGGCTGTTCTTGTTGCCCCAGTTTGTTCCATCAGAAGAACATAATGTGCCATCAGGCTGAGTTATACTACACAATAATTCTGTTTGGGACAGCTGCTACAGTTTGGAAATAAAATATCAGTGTGGTACCTTTCTGTATTTTTCTATGCTGCTGTGAACTTTGGTGTCTTGCTAAGAAGAGAGACCTGTATTTTGAATTTGCTTTCTAAGAGTCTTACAATTTAATTTAAGCTCTTTTTTTTTTTTTTTTGAAGAGAAGGAGGAGAAAGTGGTGTTGAGTTTTTGCTTGTTTCTTTTGTTTTGGGTTTTTTTATATTAAACTGTTATTAGTGTTTCAATAGAAAGATTTTTCAAAATTAAGTAATGTGGTCCTGTTTCAGACCCTTTTCTTTATTTGAATGATATACTCATTGCATGTGTTCTATTTTGAGATGAGCATGTTCTTTTTTGTGAGTTATCTCTGATTTTGGCATTCATAGGCACAGGAATATATCTTTAAATATATAGTTCAGTCTCGAAGATTATTCTCTATTGCTACTGGTGGACAAAACGAGGAGGAATTTCGCTGCTGTATTCAGGAGCTCCTTATGTCAGTACGGTTCTTCCTGTCTCAGGAGAGCAAAGGAACTAGTGCTTTATCCCAGCTACAAGTAAGTTTTCAAGTGTGTCTTGCTTGTTGACATTTTCCACATCCAATACAAAAAAACATAGGCTTGTTCAGAAAGAAAATGTATTTTTGCTAGAGCAAAGTGGCATTTTCAACTTTCCATCCTACAGAGTGAAATTTTCATAGCAGGACCTTCTGAATATGTTTGGAATAGATAATCCAAAAGCTGATATTTTATTTTCAATTATAATAATTATATTGATGGATACGAATAAAGCAATTTCTCTGTTTCAAGCATTTTGCAGTTTAGTTTAACCACATTGACACTGAAGAACTTGAACCATACAAAAGACTATTATTAGAGTTTTCATGCTTTACAGAAAATTTTTAAGTCTTGATGAGCCAGATGGTCTAATTCTCTGCTGATACCTTTATTTCATTTGAGACTACTAAAATGGGCTAGTGCTAAAGTGCAGGGGCAAAATGCACAGGAGACAGCTCTCTGCATTAAGTGCTCATAAATACACCATCCTCTTCCCATGTTTCTGTAAGCAAACGTGGTTAAGATCCTGTTAAGAATTAATATTTTCTAAATCACTTTAGAAAACTGTTGTGCCAAGAAAATGGTAAATCAGAGAGGGCAGAGTAGAGAGGTAGTTCTTCCATCTCATACTCTGTAAGCAGCTGGAGTGAAAAGACAACAACAAAACGATACAAACAACCACATTTTGAATTATTTTTCAGTAATTTTAGCTCATGTTAGCCTGTTCTGCCACCAGTGTCACTGTGTAAGTAGTACTTTCACAAAAGTAGCAGCATTTAGAGAAGAAGGGAATGTCAGTTTTAGCTTCATTTCTCTGGCGTTGTCCTCCTTACTTTTAGTGTTTTGTTTTCATATTCATCAATGACTTTCTAACCCTATGTAAAGACTGTTCAAGGTAACCGAGGCTAGTAGTACTGCCTCTCTCCAAAATAAAAATGTTCAGTATTTAAAAAATGGAAGATATAAAAGCTGTTATATTACTTACCTTAAAACAAAGCAAACCAAAATAACTCCACACAAATATTTTTGGTATCATATCAACTAGATTCTTCCATTCTTTTAAAAATTTTCTCTCGCAGAGACAAAAGTGCACTTAAAGAATGAATATTTTTGTTCTAAGTTGAACTTTCACTTTCACTATGTCCCGGGAGAAATTAACAATCATTAGATATTACTTAAAGGAAATAGTCACAAGTGTAAGCCCATTAATGAATGTGAGGCTATTCCTTCTGAAAATAAGACTGTTTCTAAAGCTACTAGCTACCCTTGAAACCAGGCATTTTTCTAGAAGTACTTAAATTTCTATAGTTGTTTAAATTCTATAAATGTCAAAACTATTCTGACTGTCCATTTTTGCCCTGTTCCTCTAGGCTGTGTTTCTCAGCTCGTTCCCATCTGTGTACTCAGAACTTTTGAAGCTCTTTGATGTGAGAGAAGTGGCAAACTTGGTTCATGATGCTTTGGGCAGCTTGCCAACAGTCATGCATGGGGACGAGTCCCTTCAAGCTGTTAAACTGCAGAGTATTGGAAAAACTGTGGAGAGTCACCTGTACACTAACCCAGGTAAGGTCACTCTGGGCTGCCTGCAGATAAGGAGCTCAGATTGTGTGCTTTGTACATGGGCCTGAAGGTGCTGAAGGGAGTAGTGTTCCTAAGGAACAACTCTTGAAGCACTCCTCTGTATGAGCTGCTCATTTACAAGAATAGAGTTGTTTGAATTTAGTAGTTCGTTTTCCAGAGGCAAAGGCTCTTAAAAATATTGGGGTTTTTTTGATCTACTGGCAATATGTTGGTGAAGGAAGTTTGCCTTATACTTTTGCAGTAATTACAAGGAAAAAGCTTTGCTAAAATTATTTTTCTCCTTTTTTCCTTCTTCTTTGAAGGTAGTTCAGCAAACAGACTCTCACTTACCCATTAACTCTTACTTGTGTATCTCTTGCTAGTTCAGCAGTTTGGGTCCTCCATTTCTTAATGTAGCATAAAAATGCTACACAAGTGTAGGTGATGCCTGGTGCATAAAGTATATAACAGCATAGTTATTTGCTGTGCAGGAGAAAAAACTGCTGAATGGCAGTGAGTCCAACATTCTAGGTTTCTATTCTAAGTGAAACACATAGAAGTAACCAAGTATTAAATTTGAGATGAAGCAATTTTGAAATAAAATCATTAAAATAAAGATATTTAAACCATTCTAATAAATATTTATTTACTCACCAATAGCTCTGAGAGCTATTTGGGTATTGGCTGATAGAGTTTAGTAGGAACAGTAGTTTTACCGCCTAGAACATTCAAGGTAAACACGTTGCAGTGATGAAAGCTCTGCAAAAACCACCAGGATATGCATAAATACTTTGGGAAACTGCAAAAAAAGGAAGAGTTCCTTGACCATATTTTTTAAAAAAGCTTTCAGTGATTCTACTTTATAAATATGAGCTGAAAGAAGTAGATAAGTACTGCATCCTGGCTGATTGGCTTCATTCTGGCTGTGAAAGCAGCTCACCCTTTCCCCTGGGAGCCCGCACAGCGTCCCCTCCAGAACGGGCAGTGAGCTCTTCCCACAGCCCACGGACCAGGCCTTCGGTCTCCAGCTGGGTGATGACATATTCATGGAGCATTAGTAAGGATGCTCCCACTATGTTTTTCATTTTCCAGACTACTCAGGGACGGGGTAGCATCATTGCCATTTTCCTCCCATTATCTCAGTTAGCCTAACCAGTCAATCCAAATATATGAACTTAATTAGAGTTACTTAATGTCATGTGAGGGACTCTTGGGGACATTCTTAGAACTCTAAATCTACTTTCAATTGTATGACAACTTTTTTATGTCTGCTTTCTTTTGTAAATAAAAATAAGGTTTTTATTCAAATCCATTTTCATTATTAAGAAGTTTAGCTTTAAAACCAGTGAAAATTACATGTTAAGGTTTACAAGGAATGCGGGTTGCATACATATAAAATACAAATTTCTTAGACCATAGGGAAACAGATGTGAAAAACATCAGGCAGTAATATAAGCTCCCAATGCCCATGATAGGAAGCTCAGACAAACACTTGTAGAGTATAATTTCGGTCATCATTAAGTTGAAGGATCTTGTGGAGATCAGCATCTTAGTCTCTTTGCCATCAATGTTTCATCTCTTTAAAATACAAAAATATAAGTAGATTTTCTCTCAGTCCACGCCTAGAAGGAAGTCCTATTAAAATCCTCTTGGGAAAAATAAATATTGCACTCTATTATGTTAATGTGTTGAGTAAGCTGTACATCTTAATGGGAAGTTGAGGCTTGCTGCTGTGAAAAGAATTGATTTCTGTCTCCCAGATGAAGACAATGAATGCTGCAAACCACAGTGCTGGCTAACACACTGACAGTAGAAGGAACATAACAAATAAGTATTTCTTCAAACATCTGAAAATGCGGAGGGTGCTTCTTAGATAACATTTTCTGTTATCTGGAGCTTACTTCAAAGCAAGTGAGAGAAGTTTAGCATGGGAGTTTTACACATTTTGTGCTGCGAGGGCCTGAACAACTGATGTGTTAGCTCCCACAGCTGCAGAAACAACTGACACTGAAGCTACTCTTCCACTAAAATTCATAGATGTATTTGAATCTGTTGAAAACAGAAACAACAGGCATGCAGGGGTTGTTTTAAAGTGCCCATGCACAGATGTTCAGTATGATTTCAGATGTATTTGTTGTGTTGGATCTCTGCCTGCCTGTCTAGAGAATGCAAATTATATATTGTATTTGCTGATCATGTGTGGATAGGATGTTTGAAATGGATCTGGTATTGTTTGGTTTTGGTATCGTTTGCTGTGTACCTTTTTCTATTTCAACACTTTTAAACTTCAGCTCTTCCTATAAATAACAGCTATAGACAGGTTTGTTAAAAGGTGTCAGTAGCACTTAGGTCTAGGTCTTGTGAGAAGTTAGTGGGTGTTAAGGTCTTACTTTTATTTTTCTATATTTAACTCTGCATCTTTCTTGTACATTTCATTGGCTGTCTAGAAAAGAAACAGATGACAATTTTCCTGACAGTAAAGTTCATCAGTATTTGTTTTCTCTTAGCCATTCTTCCAGCCTCCTGGGTATTTTGGTCTTTGAACTCATCCCTCTTGATACTTGTAGAATGTCCAAACTGATGATTTATATATGCCTATAACCAGAAGAATGTCTAACTTTCTTATTTCCCATACATCAGTAGTCTAGCATACTTGTTTGTTTTCTTTTTTGCATTAAATATTATTGTAGCTTCCTCTGAGGAAGAGTTAAATCTGTTTGGCTGGTAAGAGTTAGGGCCAATAACAGAGAAACACATCTTGAACCATGTCCTTCTTCACATGTTTAAACAGTAGTTAGCAGAACACCATTTGTTTTTTAACCTAAGGGCAGTACTTTGAGCTTGCAAATTCAATAGCTGTGAAAATGTGAGGGGTGTAAGTGGAACATCTAGTTTTTGTCCTCCAAAAAGGATGAGTTTCCTTGGAATCATCACTGATACAACATCTCAATTAGCAGTAGAGACATTATATTAGTAAGTAAAATCCTACAAAACAGAAAACCTCATATTGATAAAGCCTGTATCCTAGCTAATTCATAAGCTGTGGTGCAGCTCTTTACCATATGAAAATTGTTGTTACATGACAAGAAACTTTGTCTTTTCCCAAATATGAGGATTTGGACTTCTGTGCAAGGGTAGTTGCGTAGCACTCTTCCTTTTAGTGAGATAAACTGTTCAAAGCAAATAGAGAAGAGGTTTAATTCTATGACCATTTATGCTATATAGATATATCAGTTATATTATGAAGCTAGGAAAAATCCCAAGTTGATGCTTGATTTCATATGTTAATTTTAATGTGATTATTTCACATATAACTTATTCCTTTTCTTTTTTTTATTGTTTTCCTTAATTACACTGAATCCCACATTTGGATTAGAAATGTGATAATTATCTATTTGTTTTCTTTCTGAGATAGACTGCTTCCCTCATTCTGTCTTTGTGAATGAGTTCATCTAAGAATTGCATTCTCTGTATTAAAGGAGAATATACATGTAGGAAACTGTATGTTTCAGTAGTCATTCAGAGACAAATACCTGACACAATCAGGAAGAATAATTTAATATCTTTGAACTGCCTTGTGTAAAATGTGTTGTTACATGTTAGACTTCCTATGGGAATGCAAAAAGTAATTAGCAAGTTCAGGAAATGATACCATGAACTGATAAGAAGGCTTAATTCTAGAACCTAGGTATTATGATTTCCCTCTTTTTCCATTGTTTCTCAAAAGACTAAAATCTTCTCATTAATGAGACTTGTAAGTTATATCAGTAATCACTTCAAACTAATTGATTGCTATAAAAATGCAAAAAGCCTATCATTATTGAAGGTGTTGATACAAATCCTGAATTCAGTTTACTTAAAATGCATTAAACTTCATGTATTAACATAGGTTTGATAAAAGAATAAATCTTTTCAAAACAGAGGTTGTACACATTGATACATAGTACTATATTGAAGAACTCCATGATCTTTTTCAGATTAATTAGTATTGCTTAATTTGCCTTCCACAGCAATGTACTATTCTTTGGCATTGTTCGTGTGTATGGGCTTCTATACACACCTGGGGAGGTAGAGATAGGTGCATATAGCATACAAAAATTCAATCTTTGCAAATTTGATCAGTGGCTTATTTTTGGGCCACAGGAGGAATTTCTGAGTCATGCCCATGTTTTCTTTCTGCACTACAGGCAACTTTTTTCTTTCAGCTGAAACCATTCCTCTCTACAAGTTTCAAGTTAGTTTCCCTACTAACTGTTCTGAGAACAGGGACACGTTCATGTAACCACAGAACAGGCATATATGTTTGGTGTTGGAATTGCAGAGATAGTTGCTTTTTTGGCTTAAGCATTTTCTTCTACCATCTGTAAGTCCAGTATTTTATCCAAACAAGAGGGCTTAAATTGAATAGGTCCAAGTAAAACTATCAAAACCAAGAGCAAGTTTCTTGTTTCTTAATGTTCAAGGAGAATACTGTTTATTTGTTTAAAAGGTTCTGGTTTTCCAAGCAGGCTGAAGCTTTGACCATCTGTTCAGATATAGTAATTGAAATAAATAGCATCTTTCTGAAAGTAATCTTTAAAATTTACTAGACTAAAGAAAGTATGTCTCTGCAGATGGTTTACTACTATATGGAAATCAAGGAGGAAGGATGTGCTGTGTATTAAATGTTAATGTTGCATAGGAAAGTCAGAAGGATTGCCCAGAGTCTAAGATTGCCCTCTTTCTAATTATGCCAAACACATACTTGAAAAGCTCTGTGTCATGATTTTTTTCTTTTCTTTCTGTATAATATTTGTAAAGGGCAATTATTAGCATTTTAAACAGTCAGCTAATTTGACTTCCTGCATAGAAGAAAAATTAAGACAGTGACTGATGGCTCAAAGTTCTGATTATTACACCATTCCTTGCGCTCATTAATTTTTATATATCCAACAGCTGACATTGCAGCTGACAATTAGTAAAAAAAGTAGTAACCTGAGACAAATGTTCTCCAAACTTTCTCACCTAGTCCTTGGTTTGCATCAGAGATGCGTGAGCCAGCTCTCCTCTTCTGCAATACCACTGCATCTCTCCACCTAAACAGATCAAGACAGAGAGGTATTTAGCTTCTGGTCTTATAAGGAATATATCTAAAGCTGGGTTAAATGTGGTGGTTGTTTCAATAACTGGCACTATTGCCTCCCATGTATAGTTGCAAGTTATTGTAAGATGCTTTTTGCTAATCCATTTGGTCTGGTAAAACAGAGTTTCTGGTCATTTTATGAAGCTTTTGCAAAAATGGGATACTTGAAACAGTTGAATGAGGCTGCTCAGTTTTGCCTGAGATGCCTCAGACCACATTGTGTGTAAGAGTTGGCTATTTACGAGTCAAGTGTTGCTACATGTAGATTCCTGGTCTTCAAAATGGAGTTCATGATGCTGCATGTACATGAAAGTAGTGCACAGAGTAGAGGGCACCTCTGGTAAGGGACCAAATGCTGTGTGGGCTCATCAGAAAGCTATCTAGAGTTAACCTAGAAGAAACAGCTGGGCACAGAGCTGCTCCTTGTTTCTTCTCACCTTCTGGACTGAGGGATTTGAGTTGTAACTGCAAGAGAGGACCTGTGGCCCAAACAATAATGCTCCTGCACAAAATGTTTGAAAGAGCTACTATTACTGCTCTGTGATAGTGTGGAGTTCAGTAGTGATTGGATTGATCTTTCTGTTGCCTGCCTGCCAGGAAGGTACCCCAACCACAGAATCACAGGCTGGTTTACACTGTGAACCCTTCATCTTGTCTATTGATGGTGGATTGCCAGGTAGTCAAGAATTCAATACATGTAAGGCCTAAGAGAAAGCAGGGAAAAGGAGCCATCCCCTGTAATGTAGGGGTTAAGTCTTTTTTATACAAATAGAAAAGTCCTGCTTTATTGCTTCAGCTGAAGGCATTAGCTGTTTTATCATCCAGCAGGAACCAATAAGCAGATTTAGCAGTGGGGATCAGAAGGTGGCACTTCCCTAACCACAGGTCTACACATTTGCCATTTCCCTGCCTGTTTTCTTTTCGACCCTAGAAGTCTTGCAGTGGATGGATCGGGGCAGCTGTGCACACTTGACATCTCAGAACACCTGGGACAACATTTGGCTAAGCTTCTGAGGTAGAGAAAAAGAAAATGCTGCCTTGGTTTCATTGAGAAACATCCCCCCATTTGTGGTGCCACAGGCAGATAGGAGCTCTCAGGGCACTCCTGAGGAAATCCCACTGAGGTACTTGCCGAAATAAGGCAGGCACTGGAGGGAGGCGGTTTATTGCCCAGTGTTGGGTTTTTGTACCACTGGTATTCGATTGATTGATGGTCTTTTGTCTACTGCCATACAGTCTTTGTTTATTATTTTCTTTAATAGGAAGATACAGAGGAACACCTGAATAAATAATAAGCATGAAACACCCATTTAAAAAGAGCAGGCAAGCTTTTATTTCAAAAATAAGAATATACTTAAATAGTGTGTACAAATCAGCTTGTCCATATGATTTGTCTTGTGCTATAGATATGACTACACAATTAAAACAAGGGAATAGTAAAGCACGACAATTAGTGCTGTCTTTCAATGAGTGGAAGAAACATTAAACAAATCAAATGTCAGAATAAATATATCTTCTTCTCCATCATGTTAAAAATAGGGGAAATAATTGAGGAGGAAAAACATGTTTATAGAAAGTATAATCCACAGACAATACCTGGTTGGCAAAATTATTTTAAAGGAGTAATTTTCCAGCTATACAAATCAATTTTTAGGCTATAATTGCATTAATGAACAAAGGAACTGAGTATATGAATATATTTTTACAATGCATCTTATAATCATTAAAATTTTAATGGAGGAAATTATTCAAGTACATTTCTATGAGAATATAATTTCTCAATTATGGATAGGATTTTAAAACAACAACAAAATGAGAACAGGTAAAATCCTTCCCATTTATCAAGTTGTGAATAGGTTTTTAAAGTATTATCATAAGTGTAAGTGTTAGAGTTCTTCCCATTTTGTATTATCTTTAATTGTAATAAAAGGAAGCAGAAATAAGTAGTATATTAATGATGTTCTTGCATAATTTTCAGAGAATTCGGCACTGAAAATAGCACCAAGGAGCTGTGTTTAGAAGATTGAAATAGTGCAAGGGCAAATTATTTCATGTAGACACCAACAGTCTAAGTTGCTCATACTCAGTGGGAGAGAGGAATCTGGAAAAGTGAAAATTCAGAAAGAAATCTGAAAATACTGCTGCTGGTCTGTAAAGTAGAACTCCTTTGTAGAATAACATAAGTTCCAGCTGGAGTCTGTTGTAACCTTGGCTTGTAAATGAATTCTGTCACATGGCAAGAACACTAGAGCATAATTTCTCATTGTTTGGAATACAAGTATTCCTGTTCTACTTTTTTATATTTTTTTTGGATGACAGTTCAGTAAATACTTAACATTTTCTTTTAGATACAGTATATTCCACACAGTGGTGGTTTTCTCCATCCATGATATAACATAGTGACTTTCAGCATATTGTTTAGTCTTCAAACATCTGCGTATGATTATGAAGTCAAAGCTTCTGCTTATCAAAAATGTTGGTTAAAGCAAGCAAAAGCTTCAGCTTATCAGAAATAGTCTTGGACTGAAGACACGTTTTATATATGTGTTAAAATTAAATGACTCTGAGAAGTTTCTTCTCATGAAATTTTTCATTTTTTCCAGATTCTCGATGCATTCTTCTTCCAGTAGTTTTACATCATCTGCACATGCATTTACAAGAGCAGAAGGACCTTATAATGTGTGCCCGTATCCTTAGCAACATATTTTGCCTCATCAAGAAGAACAGCTCAGTGAGTAAACACCATGTCACATCCACTTGAACTTCTTCATATGGCTCAGTGACATTTAATGGCACAAACTGGACCTTGCCCAAGAGCATTTTAAAGAGTTCTCTGTGTAATGAATCTGCATAAACATGTAATTTTGATTTTTTCATGACCCTTTTCCTTCCATGCAAGAGTATTTTAATTGTTTCATATAGTGTTCTGACAAGCTTTTACACTTCTTGAGTGTCGTGTTGGAAAGAAAGAAATGTCTACTTTCTTTTAGGGGCATTTTCTTTTGTGGGCTGTATATTCTTAGGGGACACAGGTGTGATATAGGTAAAGAGATCGATATGAATATTGCAAGGGGGATTGCACTTGGTTGGTTGTTGATAAACTTTGTGGCCAGTTTCTGATGTTTATATTTGTGAATTAATGTGTGAAAGCTGCATATGAGAGCTTGCTTAGACAAGTGTATTGCAAATGTGAAAGTGATGCTAGGTTTTGATAGGGAACAGGATATAAGACAATTAAAACCAAGCATTGCCTGGAATTAATGCAATACATGCATGTCAAGGCCAGCAGACATTACCTTGTAATACATTAGTGAGAACTCCTTCATGTGCTGCTTCATTTCATGCCACTATCAGCAAATAAAGTGGCTCCTTCAGTGATTTGGTATGGATGTGGCTTGCACCTTTGGCACTGTAACCACACATTCAATCCAGCTGCTCCTGGATTAGTATAAAACCTCTTCACAAGATAAAGGGATAGATACTAAAGCAGAGCTGTGGTTTTGGACTGGGAGAAAGGCTTACATGTCTGGTCTGAATTTCAGGAAATCTTCCATTTGGAGTCACCAAGCCAGACATGTACGCAATTACAAGGAGATATCTACATAAAACTCTCCCAAATGTTCAGGATATGCAGCAACTATTTTTAGTAGTCTTTGGGTAATTGAGACTATTAACACCTTGGTGACTTTGATATGTTTTTTTGTACATCAGTGCAGAATTTCAGTCCTTCCCTTATAATCAAGATAATTTAGAGACTGAGGGAACAAGTGAATTTGCAGTAAAGCAGCTTTGAAAATTAAGGCTATTGGTCGTTCAAAAAGTAGATTGTCATAGTAAGGAGGAGGGTCCTCATGGTGGATACAGTTCCTAAATACACTTTGTACTCTCTGTTCTTGTAGGTAGCCAAGTTAACAGTTCTTTGATGCTAGATGAAGTAACAGAGAATATGGCCTAGCACTAGATTCAATTTAAGTCCAACCAGGAATTTTGAGTTTTGTTACAAATCATGAGCTTTAGGGTGTCTAGGATGCAAAATTAAAACAAAACAAAAACCCAAAATCACTCCTACACCTCAGTGTCAGCAAAGTTATCTAATTTTTTTTCAGTTGAGTTTTAGCTTGGTTCTGTGCATTTGATTATGAAGTGTTTCTTTCTGTGAAGAAGTGTCATGTTAAATAATGGATAAAATTGCTCAGATTAAGATGGTGGTTTCTGCTGCAGTTGAGACTTAAAACAATCTCAAAGCAGGGAAAACCTATTTCCATTTGAATTAAAAAGGAGAAGTAACTACAACTTGACTTTCAAATGTTTTCTTGCTGGTAACTGAGGTCTGTTTCAGCAGTGAACACTTTGATTCCTTTGTTTTGCTGTTGTGTACAAGCAGTTGTAGGCTTCCATAAATGACTAATTTGTTTGTCCTACTCAGCTGCTGGGAAGCAACGTAGCTGGTCCTTACTGATGAAGCAGGTCCTGAAGGTTGAGCACCATCTGCTTGTTTCTGGTGATAGTTTCGAAGTGTAAAACAGGATTCTGCTTTTTGGATTTTAAGCCTTTCTTGGCAATTTCCCCAGAAGATATATGGATGTTACCTATAAAAATTTTGCCCTAAAAGTTTTTGTGTATTATTTACTGCTATCTTCTAAACGTCAATTGAAAATAGAGCTATGCTAATGTGGTGAACACTTACATATTCAGTCATCCCTGTAAATGTCCAGTGTGATGTAATTAATGGAAAACTGTTAGGAAAAAATGAAGAGAATTAAACAATATCTAAATTAGAGAATAGTCCTTGTTAGCTGCATGTAGCATTCATAGTGGAACTGTATTTTGTTTCTAAAACTACATTAAAGGAATTATGCCTGTGGTAATATTCCTATTTTAAAGTCTCAAATGTTTTATTTATTATTTAAGGAAAAATCAGTCCTGGAAGAAATTGATGTGATTGTAAACAGTCTGCTAGATATTCTGTTAAGGACCATACTAGAGATCACCAGCCGACCACAACCATCAGGCTCTGCTATGCGCCTCCAGTTTCAAGATGTGACTGTAAGTTTCTTGCAATGAAATAGGTTGGAATACTAGATATGTGAATATATTGTCTTTATATAGTAATTCACAGTGTTAACAGTTTGTGTATAAAAGAGAGAATGAGAAGGACACTGAAAACATTTTTGGCATTCTACTCATTTTTAGTGGAAATCAATTTTTTTCATTAAGTTTACTTATAAATTTTGACCAAAAAAAAACCCCCAAAAGAAAGCAAAAAAGCAAGCCCAAAAGATAACATTTCTTTTGAGACTTTCAGGTTAGTAATTATTTCAGTATGTTCCTTAAGTTTGCAAGGTAGTAGCTTTCTGAAACCCTCCTTTAAGTTTAAATTCCGGAAAATAAAAAAGTATCAATCAATAACAGTTCCTAAAATGCATACATTTTTTCATGATGAAACAACTCTAAAGATGCCTGCAGAATCTGTGATAACTTGTACTAATCTAAATTTATATACTTGAGAGGCATTTTGTTGTTCTCTGGGCTGAGCATTTGTGCTTTGGTTCTATCACATGAAGCTGAGCATATAGGACAGATTTAGAAAATTAGCAAATTATGTTTTGGTGAACCTGTTGTAACAACTCAGGGAAATTAGAAGATTGTAATACAGGCATTTACAGAGAAGTCTATGATAAGCATTGATCAAATAAAATGAAGTGTTATTTTGCTTTGTTTGCAGCAAGGTTTTCACTTTGCTTTTCAAGGGCGAATTGGTTCTACTATAGCCAGGTATGTGACCCCAATAAGATGTGAGGGGTTAGCATTTTGTGCAGAAAACATACTCTGCTGAGTTATTTACCATCTCATTATACATTTGATCTCTTAATTACTTGCCCAGTGTTTACACTCTAACAGGTTTTGTGAATGAATAGATGGTTGCTTTTCAAACCAGAATTTCCTCTGAGATCAAACATTTCAAAAGCATTTAATAGCTGCAGAAAAAGTGTATTGTCGAGGGGTTTTTTGCTTGTTTTCTGTTTTACTTTAGACCCACAGAGAACAAACTCCATATGGAGTGTTTTATGGAGCTGACCAAACTCTGTAATAAAATAACATCATGCTTTAATGACTGTGATTCAACAGCAATATACATCTAAGAGCCTGGGGTTTTTTTTCTTTAAATTACAAAATTACAAATGTATTCTGTGTGGCGTATCAGGCCACCACAAGAAAATCTAAGCTGAAGAACGGGTGGTAATGTTAGACTGTTAGTGTAGCAAAGCTCTGATCTTATTGGTTTCTTATGAGATATCCCATTACTTGCAGATTAAGTTTTCATTAAACACCATGACAGCTTAATTCTTTTGCACCATCAAAAAATTAGACTCTGAAAGTGCTTTCAAGTTGCAAAATTTTCTTTAAAGCATCAGAAGAGGCATGTTATTGTCACTGCAGGCTCCCAAAGAATATTTAATGTGAAAGTGACTCACAGCACAGCATAAAGCAATTATATACATTTATGTAGAAATATCATGCAGTATGGGCTTCTGGCAGCACATGGAGCCAGATTCTTGGAACTATTTGTAGAGCACGTATGATAAAGTACTCAATGTGAGTACAGCAGCAGAGTCTGTTCCAGTATGTTACCATTATTTCAAACTGCATGTGTCATAAAAAATTCTTTGTGAGATCTACCATGGAAGCACACTTGATAGAATTCTGTTATAGTTTCAAATGAGACATAGCTTTCCTTGTGGAAATAGTCCCAACCCATCTCACTGTGATCTCCTAGGCCCACGTGTCACTGTTTTTCTTCACAAAGAAACAGCATCAAATCAGGCAGCACTGGGCTTTGTGCTACCATGACTCCACCATTTCTTTCATCTCAAGTAGCTTTGGTAACTGGACACCATTTAACTCTCAGTGAGCAGTTCTGTTAGATGGTACCTGCAAGATGGATGTGATGCTTTAAATGGATCACAAAGATGTGGCTTCAGGGTGTCAGGGTTACAGGTGTTGCATTGACAAACATGAAAGGTAATGCAATGGTGAAAGTGAAATTTCTGCTTTTAGTTTGGCGCTGAATTAGACCTTTGGATTTTTTTAAGAAAACATAATGCATTTGCATATAAAGAGTTGGCAGAAAGAAATCCAATTAAAGTGAACTTTAAATGATTTCAGATCTTGAAAGTTCAGTCCCTCAGAACATAAATGAACTGCAGTTTAATTGAAAGCTCCATGGTTTTTAATAATTGTGCTCCTTAAATAAGACACAAAAAATTACTTAAGGAATCTACCTAAGTGATTTTAGTGTACTGCTTGGCTTGACTTTTGACACTGGGACTGGACCCTAAATGTTTTTTATCAAGGTTGTTACAGGTGTGAAATTTGCTTTTGTGCATGATTTGAAAGTTAATCTGTGGCCAACACTGGCAGAAATCCGACAACATACATTTTTATGTTGAGTTCAACAAATGAAGCTGAATGTGCATTGCTATTTTAAAAACCAGCCTGTATAGCTACCTACATTCAAATTAAAAGCTCAGATTTAGAAATCAGTTAACAATTAGCTGAAGTTGATACTTTTATAACGCTAATCTGTCTGTCAACTATAATAGTACAGCTCTCTGTAATAGATTGTGATTTGTAATATACTACTATTTATAAGTTGCAACAAATGTAGGAACATAGAAGAAAGGTGGCTAAAAAGGACTGCTTAAAATACCTAGGCAAAAAAAGAATTTTGTCACTCAAGCTAGCAATTGGGTATACAGATATTTACAAGATAGCAGCTGTAACCATTATGTTTATGCCCAGACCATGAATATTAAGAGATATTGTAGACTTGGCATATTGTTTTGAGATTGTGGTTCTTTCTTTCTGTGAATGCTATGTTCACTGTAAAACAAAAGGAGGTAATAAGTTTTGAATCATTACTTCAGTGTAGAATCGTATTTTATCACTATGTTGCCAGTGAAAGCCATTACTTCACACATGATCAGGTGTACAAGGTATAATCACAAATTAATAAGGCCTTCCAATGTAAAATCCAGAGCAGTCACTCCTATGAAAACATACTTCTTTTTAATCTTATTTTCTGTTTTTAATGAAAGATGGGCAGAAATCTTGCCAAAATTTGACTTGGCCAACTAATGAAAGACACCATTGTAAAACAGTGTTATCACCTGTTTTTCCGGTCCCGTTCTCCATTTCTGGTACAGGCCAGAAATGCATTTCCCATTTTTTATCAAGTTCTTTCTAAGCACCGGGACCTTTGATTCTTTCCTGTCCTCTCATTCATTCTGCATTCAGACCTGACTGATATCATTCAGTGTTTCTTGTCAGTCCACAAGTGAATAAGCAGACAGGAAAGGGTGAATGGGAGAACCTGTTCCTTCCTATAATATCTTGGCTGTTTGACTGCTCACTGGAGATACCCAGTGCAGTTCTCTGCTCTTTCAATGAGAAATTCTTCTGTAAGCCCAAAGAAATTTCTGATCAAAACATTTTCAAAGTTTGTTCAGTCCTACAAATGAGTTTTCTTTTTGACAAATATTGGTTTTTTGAGATGACAAAATGTTTTGAAAAATTCCCAGCTAACTCCATTCATTTCTTGCCTAAAGTAGAACAATAGCATTCTTCCCAGAATTGCTGCAAAATATGTTTGTTTATATTTGTTTCAAAACTGAGTTTACTGAAGAGGTTGTAATTTTAGCAATCTAAGTAATTTGTTTAAAAACAGATACAAGGAAGACAAATAACGAATTAAAATTTTACTGGTTTAGCCCTGATGGAACTATTTAAAATAGATTTTTCTAAGCAAGTAAACTCCATTTACGGAAAAACATTTCCTTAAATAGGAAGGAAGTGCAATCAATGTATTTTCACAAAATGTGGAGTTGAAGCCTGATTGTAGATTAACTTCCCTTACATTTTTAAATTATTTTGAAGTGCTTATAATAAAACAGTTTAAGCTCAAGTGCAGAAAACATTATAATATTTCTCCTCTTGGCTTATCTGAACAGGGAGAATTTGTTTCCTGTTTATTGTCACTCTTGCGACAAATGACTGATAGACATTATCAACAGCTTCTTGATAGCTTCAGCACAAAGGAAGATCTGAGGGTGAGTAAGAGAACTATTTCCGCTTGTTTGCGCCTTTTTATTTCTCTTTTTGATTGATCTCCCTCTAAGATATCCCTGTGCTTTGATGAATGACTTCAGTATTTAAATGCAATGTGTTTTGCAGATTAGCCAACTATTGCACAGCTTTTCTTGGGAACTGAGGACCACTCTCACAGTGGGGCAAGGCTGCTATTGCTTCTACAGTGACAGCAGAGAGAATATGAATGGAGAGAACTATATAATTGCTTTAAAGCCATGAACTTAGCCTCCAAACCTATGTTAGAGATGGTATCGGCCTAAGGTTACACTGCTCTTGTTTGATTCCTCCTGTCAGGCCACTGGGGATTGTTTTGTTTGGCTTATTATGTTTGCTTTTTTCTTTTTCATTCATTAAATTATGTACGGCAATAGCAAACATGCAGCTTGAGAAATGCATATTCAACCAACTCTTCATTTTTCTTAGCTGTGTAGCATGTCCATTGGCAGGAGGATGTGTCAGACTTATAATGTCTGTCTGCTAATTTTGATCATAGAAAAGAGTAGCTGCAGAGCCCTTTTAAGACAACTTTCACCAGTTTCATTAATTGAGTTACTGTGTTGGTGAAGATACAACATTTTTAATTCCTTTTTGGATGAGGGCCAGGATTTAAAAATTTTTTTCAAAGTTAAGATTTCCTGCATGAAGATATACACCAAGATTTTTCACTCTGCTGGCTCCTGAAAAACTTATGTAGTACCAAATTTGGTCCACACAAAAAATCTTGAGTAATCATTTATGCATGTTATTCAGCCAGTAATCATGTCCTGATGTGATAATATCTTTTTGATGTTACTCCTTAATTACCGTTTTATAAACTTAAGTACTGCCCTGAAAAGGGGAATCTAGTCATGGTGCAATTTCGTATTTACTTAAATTCCTGATAGCTGCTTAGAGCTGAAGAGAGCATACCATTTGTGAGTGCCTTTTCTTTGAGTGAGATAGTGTTATAAATGAAATCACGAGCAGAGATTTTAGCTATGAAATATTGAACATTTATTAATAGGAGAAAGGCAAACACAGCGCTGGGCGCTTGGCAATCTTGCCAGAGGCGCAAATTCTATTCACTTTACAATCAAGTTAAGTATCTTCTCAACTGTGACATATTCATAAAGCTCAGGAGC
>VYZT01072090.1:0-12212 GCA_013400735.1 Pomatostomus ruficeps | reverse complement strand
ATAAGGGTAAGGGTAAGGGGTACGAGGAAAGGAAAAGGGTGTAAAATGTATTAAAAGGGCATAAAATATATAAAAAGGGTATAAAAAAGAAAAGACAAAAAACCATAAGGCATCACCCTCTGTAAAATAAAAGCAAATTTAAGAACAACTGAGAGCATCATAAGACAATGACTGAGATAATGATATATAACATCCTCTCAGCTCTTGCTTTTTGAGCAAGTGTGCTGTGTGCTTCAGCTTGAAGGCAGAAGAAGCAGCTTTCATTTACCCCTCCTACACTGTGTGGGACTGTCAAACGACAGCCCTTGAAAGTAATCATTATTATGACATAACAAATGGGGGATTTGGGGGGAAAAAAGGAAAGCAGCCATTAACAACTTATTCAAGTTGATGTTTCTGCTGTTTTCATTTATGTGTTGCTTTCACTATGGCAAATATAAAAATTATTGAAGTAAAAAATTATTTAAAGTGCAAACAATATGTTTTTCACTGCACTCTTTCCCTACATGCTGAAAAATTGAAATCAAGAGGTGTAAATGTCTTGGATGAAAAAGCACAGCTTTTACACTTTCTATAACTCTGATTATCAAACGCCTACATTTAATAAATATACCCTTTATTTAATGGCAGGTTGGATTTTTTAAAAAAAATTAGTTTAAGTTTAGTTTGAAGTCAGGCAATAGAAGCTGTCATGTTTTATTAGGAAAAAGGTGAAGGTTTTTTGCTTAAAAGAAATTTTGCAACAACCAGTTTTTGTTAAAAATATAAAAGCTGTCTGTATTTTTCATGCAACTAAGGAATGACAAGAAGATTTAAGATCCCTTGTAACATATATTTAATATCTCCTTATATAAAAAAAATCTGCTTTAAATCTAAGTTTTTGGGTCTTACAAAATGTTTCCTGGAAAATCCTGACTTGGAGTACAGACATGCTAGGCCATTTGGACCAATTTTTGATGCTCATTCGAAGTGGTCAGTGGGTAGAATAAATTGCTATTTAACAAGAGAAAGAGGGTAAGAATTTATCCCCAACAGGAGATTTGTCTATAAATACCCTATGTTACCATTGGGTTTCCTGAGGTTTTTACCATAACTAAAGCCCCTATTTCACAATTCATAGCCAGTAAAGCTCTTGACCATGCACTAGATTTTAAATACTTGCTTAACATCTGCTAACAACACTGGAGCCTAATTGTATGTGCAACTACTTTCCTGCAGAGGGTTGCACCTTGCCACTTGTTCTAAAACTTTGCAGAACAAAGACTCAAATCACAGTTAGTGGCAGAAATTTTGCTTACACTCTCCTCAGCACTTAAACTGTTGCTTTATTTTACTTCAAATGTGCATGCATACGTTGATAATAAAATATTAGAGTACATGCAATATGGACATGATGATATAACCCTCAAATTCCCATGATCCCAACAACACATCTCTGACTGAAGAACTTTAAATCACCTGAGCTGTGGGGAAAGTGTCTTTATTCTCATGAAAGTCTGTCTGAGCCAAGTGTAGGACTCTCTAGGTGTTTTTATCACACTCAACTCTGTCTAACACAGCTCTGCAGCTCCATTTATCTTGAAAAATATTTCAGGGCAATGCTCATCATGCCTCCAGAAGGAGGTCAGTGCAGCACACACATATGCTGTGTCCTCTCCATCTGCCCAAGAGGGTGCAGTGGCTGCACCAACCCCTCCGGAGATCCCTGCTGAGCACCAGAAGGGGCTACTCAGAGCCTCCACTACCTTGAGTCCTTCATCCCTGGTCCCTCTGATTTAGATCAACAGTGGCAAAAGTAGCTCAAGCAAACTTGTAAACTTCAGGCTTCCTCTGGGTTTAACCTTTCTCTGAGCCTCCTTGCTGTGTGTGTGAGGTTTTGGCTTTTATATGGCTGTACTGCATCAATACAGCTAAGCTGGAACTCAGTTTATAAAACTGATAGTTTTCTGGATGATTTTCTGAGGAAAATGACAGTCCATAGGAAATAGAACAAAATTTGTGGTCCTGGTATATTGGTGCAATTTGCCAACCTAACATTCTTGTACTTACATTTCACTACTTCAGAAAAATTATCATAGGGTCAGATTTTTGGTTTCTATGTGAAAGGTCTCACCTCTAAAAAGAAAACTATATTTAGAGTCATTTTTCTCTTTACCTGCACTGTAAGTACTGGATTAACTTTAAAACATTCTTATCTTCCTCTAATTTTGCCCTAAAGGTATTTCAATTTACCTATAGTTCTATCTTATGATTAACTTCAGCTTTACTGAAAAATGATTTCCACTATCAAAAGGGAAATCTTTTAACAAAATTATTCATCCTCCACCTGTTGTGGAGGTGGACCAAGATTTAATTCTGGATGGGTAAGGAGTGAGTTCTGTAATTTATGTTTAATTTACGTAACAATGGGGTAGGACCTCAGATTCCCACCTGCTTGACAAAGACAGAACAAAGAGAGTGCTGTCTTCTGCTTCAAAGACCTTACAGTTTAAGGTAAGAGTGTCATCTCCTGTCCTGCTCAACAGATGACCAGAAATTGGGACAGGTCTTTAATTTTGTATGCTGAATGAAGTGCATTAGCAGTAAACAGATTTGGAACAGTTTAAACCAAGGATTAAAACCAATTAAACACTGGATAGTAAATTCAACCCTCTGGCCTGTTGAAATTTCCTACTTAAGGTTACTCTTAAATTTCTATTTATAGAATGTAATGGAATGTCACATGAGCAAGGCATCTCCATAATACCACCTACATTCCTGAGAAACCCTTAGGTGTCCTGCTACCACTGCATGAAATTTGTGTTAACTTTGTCAAAAACTTCCACTGATTTGTTTATTCATTAATTCATTTTTTCCTCTGTTTTCTTTTAAGAGACAATTCTCTGTTTGACAAGTGGTGACAGACTGAGAGGCAGACAGACTGGAGTCTTCCCTTCTCCCCTGTAAGAGGCACGATGAAATGAGTAGATGAGTTTCCACTGCTGAGCCTTTGTGCCTCATGTCAGATCTATGATGTTAAGTACTCAAGGTCAGAGGGTCTGTTTCCATGTAGATAGATGTAATTCCATTGATTTCATATCATCAGCCACACTTGCATTTTCGTCCTGAGAATATCCCCAGTAACTCTGATTAGAAGAAATGTCAATTGAGATGTGGACAGCCATCTTCAGGAAGCTGACTCAATATTACTCATTTTATGAAGGCAATTGAACACAAATAGGAACTTCCAGGCATCTTGAGATAATCTGCTGCATTTGAAATAGCAAGTAGGAAATCAAAGAAATGCTGAAAATCTCTGCCAGAGACACTGCCTGCTGGGCAGAGCTGAGGGTCCATCACTCTGCAGGAGATGAGGAGCTGGGAGCTGAGATTCTCAGCAAGACAGGTGGAGCCTGTACTGACACAATCCAGGGCTGTCCCACTTTGCCTGAGCCAGGAGTGCAGAGCAGGCCTGTAAAAGCAACCAGCACCAGACACAGACCAGCATTCACCCCACAAACCCATGGTGATGAGACAAGTCCAAGGTGAAGCCAGAAAGCCAACGCAGAAGCTCAGAATCAGAGTAAATATCAGGGAGGCACAAGATGGAGCAGAGTTAAGGCTGCAAAGCAGCTGAAGTGCAGCTCAGCTGGGAACCAAGAACAAGAGCTTTGGCTCCAAAGCAACTCCCGAGAGAAGGAGAGAGCCTTGTCTGTGGCTCTTGAAGTTCTTGCTGCACAGCACCACTCATCAGTGACCTGGCATTGAGCAAGGCCATCTAAATGCCTAGGAGGGGAAAACTGTACTCCAGACCTTTAACATCACCATCATCTTGTGTTGCAGTGATGCAGGATACCAAATGAATGGACTGGGACAGGTCCTGGGCTCCTGGATGCAAATGAGCATCCTGACCATGTACTGACTTCACACTGGGGCAAGACCTGGGTGTGGTTCAGCTCCTTTCCCTCATGCCTGGACTCTTCACAAATAGGCATCAGCTCACTGGTGGACTACAATGCAGGGCTGATGAGATGTAATCCAATTTTTTTTTTTTTTTTGCTTTTTTAGTCAGCCTTATATTTGGGAGAGAAAAAGGAAAAAAATAAGCAAATAAAGCAGTGTTGAAGCATGATAAATTTGACTTGGATTTGCTAAGTTTTGGTCGCAGTGAAAACAGCAATAATGCTAGAAATGTCAAAACAGTTCATTTTTACATTTTCTAAAATATCTTTACATGCACTTGCCAAATTCCATATTTTCAGACACTAAATAGAAGCAAAGACATAACAGGCTGGCTGGGCAATGTTATCAAGGTAAAAGTGATCCCTTTCTACTCATTGAGAAATCACATAGTCTGATGATGGTGAATGAATGTCCTTTCATTCCTTCATATTTACTGTATCCTAGCTGCCACGTTATAAGGTATTCCAATTTACTGTCAGACATAATGGAATAGGTGCTGAACCAATGGCAGCATGCAGCCTTCTGATGGAGACACTGGCAGAATGGCATTTGTGGATTATGTCTAGGTATGAGCTCAGGCACTTGTGTCCTGCTCATCTGCTCACTCCCTGGTCTGTTGTGGAGTATTTCAACCAGGTCTCCAGTGTATTTTGCTATAGCAGGGAATACCATGTGAATATCCATGTGAACTGTCTGGTGTCACCTGTCACTGTGGCTACGCAGTCATCCAGTGGTACATATCTCCTTTTGTTTCTGAGTGTGAATATCACTAGAGGAGAGACAGTGAGATGTTCAGATATCTTGTTCTTCCCATCTTTCCAGATTCACTCTGGCTGTTCTGGATTCCTGCTCACCTCACAAGGGGGGACTTTTGCCTTCAACAGGCTTGAGGCAAATGAGGCATTTGAATGTCCCTCAGAAAAATTCCCATGGAGGCAGATGTCCACTTCATTCACTTTACAGCTCCTTCAAGGAACGTAATTTCTCTCACTCTCTTACCAAGGCTGGATGAGAGCACTCCTAGCTAAGGACAGCTTTGGCAGGATGGATTTCAGACACACTGAAGCAGAATGCATTGGACACTCCAGTGGGAGCTGTGAGAGGTAAGCAGGCTTGTTGACATCAGGCATGAACTACCCAGATATCTTCTCCTCACTCCTCTTACTTTATTTTAGCCCCTCTGTTGCTTTTTATCTGTCAAACATTCAAGAATGAATCATTCTACTCTAAATTTAATACCTTGGGCGGGGTTGTTTGTTTTTAATTTGGTGAGGGGATTTTTTTCCATGTTTTGGTTTGGCAGTAAAATGGAAAATGTAATTATTCTTATATCCTTAATCCTTATGGCTCCCTTGCACATATAGGATGGTGAATGAGCAAGGTAGTCAGAAGACAAAAAATTAATAGTGTCAAGTATCCAATAGGTTTTACATGCACTGTTCTTTTGCAAGCAAAGTTTGCCAGGACAGTGGATGAAATTTAGTTCAATTTAGTAAACTTGTTTTTGCTTGGATTATGAAATTTCCAGATCAGAGGGAAGCAGAAAAAATTCAAAACACTGGTTCTGAAATAGAAGATTGTAGAGCTAAAACATTTTGTAGAATATACACTAAAGACTAGAAGGCCATAAGAAGCCATGAGGATCTCATATTCTTACCTTCCATGGAGTTCAGGCAAAATTGTCCCTTCTTGTATTATTGTGCATTTGAGGGGAAAACACAAACAGGTCTCTGCTGATGTTAGATGAATGCTGTTATTTTTAATGACCAGACCTTCCTCCTATAAAGATACCCTAATTTAGCTGAACAATCTTTATTTTCATTATTTCAGTGGGCAGGCATTAATGAAATTAACCTCTCTTCGATGTGGAATGAGGCTACCCCATGTCAGTGTGAGCAGACTCACAGATCCTTGAATCCCTGTTTTCAACAGGCAAAAGACCACAGGATAGAGAGATGGTAAACCACCAGACCCAACACAACTTTTCTGATTTATTCCTGCCTTTTCTGCCTTTAAAGCAGCCAACAGAATTGGAGTCTCTGAGATATAACTAAGGTAGGGATGAAAGCCCCATACCTGAGCACCTCAGGTTCTTCCTGTCCTTCCTTACTCCCCCAAAGCACACGGATCTTGCTACACCTGACTATGGTAGCAAAAACACTCCTTTGTCAGTGGCACACAGTTCCAGCTGTGTGAGGTGCAGAGGATGGCTGACAAGGAAAGGAAGAGGATTAAGTTATTATCGAGAGCCCAGAATCTGATGTGTAGAATTAATACATCCGTTTCAATACATAAAGCAATGGATGTTTTGCCTGGAGAAAGACTGTGAGATAATCATAATCTAAATATGCAGCCCAGGTGCCTTAAACAGCATGAGTGAGAGACTGTGAATGAGTTAGACTTTGACCTTCAGGATTGCAGAATTCTGTTCTGTACTGTTAATAAATTTTTGTTAAAGGCTCATTCCTTTAACTTGCGGTGCATACTGGTTCAAACACTGAAGTGATTAAGGGCTAGTTTAAATGTAAGCACAAGAGTAGTGCCAGTGCTGTCCGTGGGACTTCATCTGTCATCCACGCATGAGTGGTCTGCTGGAGCAGAGAGAAAATGTTCAGATTCTTGTAAGATCAAGTGTTATGACAGTGTGTGGCTCTCAGTGAGTTGTAGGTTTAATCGCTCTGCAAAATATTTCTCTTGTGGTACCAATTTTAGGACAGCTATTGATTTCACATCTTTCAAAAGCTTTTCCTCCTGCAATTATGACTGTATTTTCTCGTTCATCTGAACATAACATGAAATAGATATTGCCAGAACAAGGATAAATAGATACAGGATATCCTCATTACTTTGTCAATTAATTCCCATGTATTATTATGTGGAAAGTGTATTCTATTATAAATATCTTATAATGCAACAGCTTGCTAGTGTTTGATAAACCATGTTTTTTGGTTAAAAATTGATTTGTACATGCAGGCAGGCTGCACACTGTCTTGTCTACAAGTGATCGTTCCTCAGGAAGTGAACACCCTGTGATAATTTTTTCCTCAGTAATTGTTTCCTTTTGAGATCTCTGGTACTGTAATCCCTTCCTTTATACATTTTATGGATTAAGTCTTCTTTTCCAGCATGACAGATTTTAAAAAACTTAATGACTGTATTATAAATAGCCCATATTATAAATTGTCTATATTATAAATAACAATACATAGTCCTTGTGAACACTGAGAATATAAATCAAATTACTCTTGCTGTTTGCAGTATCAGAAAAAATCCACAATTGAATTACAGCCTTATGTTCGACCATGGACCATGAAATTAGTGGGTAATAGCAATGTACTGAAACTCCTACTCTTTAAAAAGGATCAGGAAATATCAAAAACGTGGTTTTATGAGACTGCCGTTCGTGTGCAGCCTGAGTCATTGCTGCACCCGTTAGAAGAGAAACAGGTGAAAAGTAAAATTTACATTTGGTGGCAGCTGGTTATTAGCTATTGTAAAAAATCTACATATGGTCTTTAAACAGTAAATAACAACACAAAAACCTACTGGGTAGTCTCCTATTATACTTCTTTCATTTTTTATGGTGAATTTTATGTTATTGAGTGTTACTGCTCTGCCATTTTGACAGGAAGCATCTGCAGAGAGATGTGAGGTTCATTTAGAGGGTGTAAGTCTCAGATAATGCATGACCTCCAGGAAAGTGCTCCAGATGTACATAAGGACAACCCCCCACAGGAATGTCCTCCTCATTGTATCTCGTACCACCCTGACCCCTGGCAAGTCAACCACAACACTTCTCCACTGCACAACAGCCCAAGGGCTGGCACGGAGCCGCAAGGTATCCACTGATGCCGAAGCTGTAAGTCCAAAGGAATGGGAAGCTGGGCCAAACCCCCTGCTGGGCAAGGCTGTCCAGCAGTCACGTGTGACGCATATGAAGCCTTTGGGCCAGCATGAGTAATGAAACGTGGTGTGCATTTTGTATTTCACTGCTGTGTATTGAAACAGAAGATCATGAGATCCTGCTCTGAGAAGAGTGGCATTTGTGTTCCCTGCTCCACCCTGTGATTCCAACAGTGCAGCACCACACTTATGGAAGGAACCCTTCACTGGTGGAGATGAAGAGTCCAAATGGCTCCTTGCTGGGGTTAAGCACCCATCTGTTAGACACTAGGTTAAGCGTCCATGTTGAGGCCACGCTAACTTCAGATCCCTCCTTTCTTTACTCCTAGAAGGATTCCCCGGCAATGCCGTATTAGACACAGGAATAAAAAGAAACCAGCTGGAAACTATATGCATCTTGCTTATCTTTGATTAGCACATTCCACTAGAATCCAGCATGGTCTTTATTACTCTTCCTCATCCTTTTGAACTTGGTTAATTTTCTTCATTTTGCATTGGCCTAATTTACAGTACCTGAGGCCATTGTCATCCTGTTTTGTACACATAGTTGGCAGTATCTGATAAGTTGCTATGAAATCCTTTCCTCTTCTGATCTCTGAAACCTCTTTTAGTAACTTTAAACAAATACTATTCATTCCTAGGGCAGGTATGAGTTCCCTTTGTTGTTTTATTTTTTAGGTTACTGTTACTTCAAAGACTAATTTTGTAGCTATTATTTTTCACACAATCTTACGCATAAAAACAGTGTAATTAGGTCTTTGCTTTAATCTGCTAACATGAACAAATCAAATATCAGTCCTAAACATTAATGGATATAAAATATTTAAGTGTTCTTAAAATTTCTTGCAAAACCTGCTGGTTGCATGGCTTCACCAAAACTGAGCTACAAAGAAAATGTAAAAGGAAAGAACTAGAGAAGGAGGACTAAATTTGATTAAACCATAAAATTCAGTGTGCATAAATGTAAGACAAATTCCAAAACACATCTGGAGAGGACAGAATTGAAATACAAATACTAAAAATAGTACTCTGATATTTGATACTTCTGTTGCTCTTTTTGTCCACATCTCTGAAAACACTTTCTGAATGATGATTTGATTCTTGATGTCTTGAAGGGGAAATTTTCCTCCTGTATTAAGCCTGAGTAAACTGAGGCACTGAGAAGTGATTTGTCCATGTTCAAACATGCAGTGGCAGAGAGCAAAAGCAACTCTACAAGCTGAAACTCTCCACTGAGAGAGGGCTAGATACCGGGGAGGGGGTACAGGCAGGACAGCTGACCTGTACTGAGGAAAAGGATACTCCATACTGTATGATACTCTGCTCAGCAATGAAAGTTCAGGGAACAGAGAAGGAAGGGGAATGTCCCTGGCTGTGGCATCAGTCTTCCCAAGGATCCATTAGAGGTGATGAAGCCCTGCTTTTCTGGAAGTGACTGGGCATCTGCCTGCTGATAGGAAACCGAATAAATTCTTTCTTTGCTTTGCCTTTGGGGGTAGCTTTTGTTTCCCTGTGAGACTTACATCTCAATGCGTGAGCACCCTCACCTCTCTGTGATTATCTCCTCACCCCACCAGAGAGGAGAGTGAGTGAGCGGCTGTGTGGGTGTTTGGCTCTTAGCCAGGGACAATCCACCACAAGTTCTCAGGTCTGATCTGTGCATTCAGTGCTTGTCTTCTGCTTCCAGGGGTAGACTCAGCCAACTTCCAGTCAGCACCTAGTACTTCAGACTTAAAAAACCCCCACATTTTCAAAGAATTCTAGGCTAATAGAAGTCAATATTTTGCTAAATAAACAAAGAAGTGCTGAGAAAAAACTTAGGTGAAGTTAGTTTATTGATATCAACTATCTAAGTGGAATAGTCAACACATAAAACCCATTGTGCTCTCATCAACAGTATCATGACCTTCTGGTGAAAGGTTTCCATAGAGGAACTTCAGCATACCCAAATATGCTCTGAATAAATCAAAGAGTATCATACAGGTATGATTTTGTGTACTTGGAGTAAAGTGGTATTTTCTCTTTTCTTTAAAGTAGAGATAAATAATAATAATAATTAAAAAAAACCCAGACCTATAATGAAGCAGTGTTACAGATCTAGTTTTTACCTGAAAACACACAGTAACTTTGAAGTAAAAAACCAAAGTAGGCTGTCAGCCCTACTACTTTTTCAATAGAAAGGCAGAATAAGTGTGTTTGACATTATCTGCTTCCTTAAAACTAATCTCATTCTTCCAAGACATGTGCATAATTCAGTTTTAGATTAGGATGTTAAAGGGATATCTTTAGCCTAATAAAAGCAAACATGCCAAAATGGTCCTCTTTGGAAGTGTTCCAATTTTATCATTATGATATGCTGTAACTGAAGAAGATTCAAAATACTACATTCATCTTATTTTCTTCATGTTATTAACAGTAGGTTTGGTTTAATTATTTTTCCTATGTGAATATATCTTTCAAAACTCAGTGTAGGGTTAATAGGCAGAAGAAAGAAAATCAATCTATTCCCTTCTCCCCATCAAATTTTATTGCAACAATAAAATCCATAAATATGGCAGAAAGACTGTCAGAGACAAAACTGCATTTCAACTATTTTTGATTCACTGTGTTTCAGTGACAGTGTTTGAACCTGGTTATTATTCTTAAAATAGTTCTCATTTTAAGACAACTTATATGAAAACAACTTCTATTTAAAGAACTGCAGCACTTTTTAAACAAATGAGCTCATTATAAAGCATTACATCACATATTACATTAAAGTTCAATGTATAAAATGGCTAATAAATTACAAAGGTAACAAAAGATAATTATAATGGTAACCTATTTAGGAACAGAACATTAGAATCATCAAGTGATACTTGGAGATCAGTTAGGAGTTTTTCTCTGTATCAATATCTGAATACTTTTTATACATGTACACATAATTAAAGGAAATTTTACAAGGAAAAACAGTAAAGCCATATAAATGTTTCCTTACTCTGTATGACCTTTGACTTAGTGAAACACTTGTTTTTTCCACAGATTTGCAGAAGCACCTTTGGTACTCACTTCTCTTGCCCTTCCATTTCGTCTGATACACATTGTCACACTGACCTGAAAATGGCTTGAACAAAGGTTTCCGCTGCTTTTTTTTTTATCCCATGGTTTTTGTCCTCATCAATGAAGAATACTCTTCCCAACTCCTTGGGGATTGAGAATACTTTCCAAATGCCAGTAACCACTGTGACTGCACCCAGAAATGGCAGCAAGGTGGCAGGTCCCCCACACTGTGCATGGGGAAGAGGTTTTGTTAGAGGAAGACCATGATGACTTAGACATAGGACCAGCTTTAAACTAACAAGAAAGAAATCCAGAAAGGAGAGCTGTGGGTTAAAGCCTTCTTGACAGTTAGGTCAGATACTTTTTTGTGCACCTCTGGAGAGGCCTTCCCTTTACTTGGGATTTGTGGCCATGAAGCCTTTCTCCAAGCATGGATCAGTCTCATTCCCCTGGGAGGAGAACTTTAAGAATGGCTTTTAAAAAAATCTGAATTTTGAACATGAGAATCTAAGTTTGTTTGCAATTGTAGGATAGAGAGGAGGCCAACCTGCTTGGAATGAGAAACACCTTTGTCAAAAATTTAACTGGCTATAATAAAGCACTATGTCATTCCGCAGTTTGAAAGCGGGAGAAACCTTAGAAGAGCTTAGGAAGAACTTCTCATTTCTGCTGCAAGAATAGCAAAGGATGACAACTCTGTAGTCCTGTAATAATGAAAGAAATTGCAATGGGGAAGGTGGAACAACCCATGTAGTATGTGGTGAACTTTTTCAGGTGGCTGCATCACACACCTGTGTAATTTAGATGTCTTTGGAGACATATAGCAAGGCAAGTATGATTTCCCGTCCACTTTTGCAAGTTTACTGTTAGTAAAGCTCCAGTGACTTTGACTGAAGAAAATGAGATGATAATTGAGTTCAGGGTCCCCGCTTTGAAGACTTAACAATCTAATTTAGGACCAGGGCAAAAAACCAAAACAAAACCCAATTAGAGAGAAAAGGAAGACAAAGTCTCTCACGTTATGCTCATGCCTTTACTGGATAGGCTATGTGTCTTTAAATAGAAGCTCTAAATCACCAGTTTATGAACATCATGAAAAATAGGAAGATAGAGATTTGCCTTTATTGTATACCACTAGAGCACAAATACCTAATTTTTGCATCAATACCGTAGCTGATTTTCTGTTCATGTATGATAAAATTACTAAGCTGATCCTATTGGAGATATCTGCAAAAACATCTGTGATTGATGCTTTTTTTCTACTGAACTAAAGAGCTTATTATTGTATTTGTCTTTTGTAGACGACTGTGTGTTGCCCTGACTTGCAG
>VYZT01072056.1:0-16464 GCA_013400735.1 Pomatostomus ruficeps | reverse complement strand
AATGAACGTAACACCTAAAATAAAGGGCATCTGAAGGCAGGTGAATGTGCAGGAGCCCCAGAATTAACACTCTTAAGCCTCAGTGCAAAGTATGACCCATTCTGAGATAAAGGAATTCGAGACATTCTAAGTGAGGGTGATTTGCTCAGGCTGATTTCTCACACGCCAAGCCTTGGCCTACTTATCTCACAGCAGACACGCCTTGAAAAAAACACCAGTCCATCACTGCATCAACCCACAAACTGTTCCATGCAGCCTCAGAACACCAAGAGGGGGCCAGATGCATCACTGAGTCCTTGCCCTGTTTCTTGCAGCCTCCTGTAAGCATCACCACAACCACGGCCAGGAAGCACAGGAGGGCTGCTCTGCACTGCAGGGACATCCACGTGCACTTGGTATTTTGAAATGCTTATGTTTAGGAAGAAACAAAGTAAAGTCTACAGGCCATGGTGGCTAATGAAAAGCCATGTGCCGGATGTTTTAAGGAACATGACAAGTTCTCCCCTAAGGGAAGAGACTTGCCAGAAGTTGGTCACCAAGTACAGCACACTTTTATATGGTTAAGACTTTAACTTGGCAAGTCTGAGTGGAAATTGATGTTAGGCTTTGAAGTTGGTAGCAGGTAAAACATTCATGAGTCAAAAGGGCTCTTTGCTTCAGACCAGAGCTTTTTTGCTGACACCCAAGCTAAGCAAAGTAAGTAAAACAAAAATCAATGACTAAACAAAACTCAGCTGGGTTTAAACTCCTAACCCTGAACCAAAGTCAAGACCATAAGAGTTCCTTAAACTTTCTACTTAGACATGGAAAAGATCCAGTGCTCAGGGAATGTTGCCTTTCCTTAGAATGATTCTGCTGCTGCATAAGTAACAACTTGTACCAGAATTAAGCATAAAACAGCTCTCCAACCAAGCAGTCTCAAAGATTTAACTGATTATTCTGGAAGTTTGGGTCCTACGCACATTTCAAAAGCCTCCTGAGGGAATCTAAACATAACTTCTCTGAATTACTGCAATATTTGCAAAGACTGAGACACTCACTCAAATCTAGGCTGTTTACATATTTTGAAAACCAGAAGATGAAGTGCAAACTACCAACACTAGCTTGAGTCTGGGTCTAAATCTATGCCTTTATTTGGATTTTTTTTAAAATAACCATGTGGCCTGAAACACTTGGTAAAAACCAGTATTGTGTGAATCTAATGCATCTCAAGCTGATGGCTTAGTTCTTAGCACCATCTTCTGCTGTGCTTCACAGGGAAGAGCCATCTAAGATACAAAACCAGATGTTTTTTCTGTGTCAGAGGGTTGTTGAAAAAACACACCGAGTTGTTGTCCTGAGTTTTGCAGTTTCTCAGTGTTTCTCTTTGCTGTAATACTTTCTCACACATTCTTCTGTAAACATGGCCATGGTTTCTTGACAACTATCTATGTTTTGTTAACTGTCCTTGTTGTTTGTCATTCCATTCTCCTAGGCGGAGAAATATGATGGACTTTTTCTTTGACCAGTGGAATTGAGAGGCAGTGATTTCTACCTCCAATCCACGGTGATTTGTAAAAACATATAAATAAAGGCAGAGGGTTCTGCCCTCTCTCTCTTTTTGCCCTCTCCGTTTGCTGTCTCTGTGTGGTCCTTTATTTGGCTCTCCTTTGGGCTCCTCGGCCTAGCCGGCCTGACCTGTGCTACATGTGGTTTACACCAAGTCAGTCACAGAGGGTAGGGAATCCAGGCAGGTTCTCCTTGCTGCCACAAAGCAATCTTGCCACAGGGCTGGAACAGAAAGGTAAGGTTGGCAAGGTGACTGGCAAGCTGCTACAAAATCTTCTTTCAGGGAAGATAGTCACAAAGAAATGGGCCCAGCATGCTGAGAACTTCTTACGCCCATCAGGACAAGAAATGCTAAAAAGAAAGGCAAAAGGGGCAGAGGAGGCAACAGACGCTGACTGGGTGTGCCAATGTTCAGGCTAATGGACCATGAGAAAATGCCCCCATCTTTCCCTCTGCTAGAGCTTCCAACTGTACAAGGCAGGCAGAGGGAAGGGAGAGGAAAAGAGGGAATCCATAGGCGAGGGAAGTCAGAGAGAGGGCAGCACAGCACTGACTCAGCTGTCAGCAGACATGCTATTCTTTCCACTGTCACATGGAGCAATCAGGACTTTTGGACAGGGACACTTGCACCATATGGCTGTTCATATGACCTCTCCCACCTGTGCACACTCAGAACTTGTTCATGTGATGATCCCAATCTAACTATTTCTCTGCAGGACATGCTACCTCCTTGCCTAAAACCATCATCTTTAACAAAAGTCTCTTTTCATCCTGATCTGTTAAAAACCTTAAACCAGCACAGGAGTCCTCTATAAATACACTGCTCAAACTTCCTGTATAGGTTTTTCTGTTGTTTTATGGATGCTTGAATGTTTCTTGTACTGTATTTAGCAATTCCTCTGGTTTTTCATAGCCCTTGCAGAGAAAAACCCTGACAACTCTACTCCCTTACAACAGAGTTCAAAGGAAATTCATAATATCCCTGTGATCACAGCAGTGTTTGGGACTGTTAGAAGTAAATTCAATTCAGTCCGCCCCCACAATTTCTTATGGAAACCTACGGAGGTCCACAGCTGTTAAATACATGTTTAACACAAAAAAAACCCCTTTGGTCTCTTTACTTCCTTCTCTTGCTGTCATTGCTTCAACTTCCTCTTTCCATTTTTCTTTTCCTGATCCCTTTAAACAAGAAAGAGCTTTTTAATCACTGTAAAGGACTGATTTTATTTTCAGCTTGTGTTGTGGTGCAGGTGTTATTCTGTTTGGGCAGGCAGTGAGCTGACGTTGCATTGCAGCTGGAGCTCTTCTTTCCTGTCTCTGGGGCAAAACTGTCACTTGACTCCATTCTTAAGCCTGTCCTTCTACATACTACATGTAATTCAAAAGAATGAGCTAAATTTAGCTAATTCTTCAAATTTAAAGCCAAAAGAGCAAAGAAAAGGTCTTGATTTGCACTGTCACCATTTTGAGTCTACCAAAGGTTTCTACTGCACTATCACTTATGAACTTGATATTATAAGAGGAGGGTTGAGGAGCTTCAATTGCTTTAATAACTCTACCTAGCATGGCAAGCAAGTGAAGCTGTGCAGAAACCACAGAGCTACACCTTTCAACCAACCTGTATTTCCCCCGGTTTTCCTAAGAAAACACTGCTTCTGTTTATAAAGGAAGACTAAATGCAATTAAGCTGATCTTCAAAAATAATCCCCTCCTGACACTCCACTGTTGTCGTGTCTCTCTATTCAGTGCAAACAGGGCTCTGCCAGTCATATGCCATTATTAGCATTACTCCTATCCAAAAACTGACTGGTAAATGGCTGCAACATGGGCATGGGAGCTTCCTGTGAATCCTCTCCGCAACCTCACAACACACTGGCTGTGCACTACTACGTTTTTCTTGCACTGCCCTTCACCACCCAGGTATGTTCACTCTTGCAGGCACTCACTGTGTCGCACTGTGCACTCAAGTCTGTGTCACAGTATTGAACAAATAACCCCAACAGGAAAATGACAGCCCAGAGTAACTTGAAAGCCACCTTGAATGCCACCTGGCTAATAGCCTGCATGTGCTGAAAGACAAGCATTTCAATTAATCTGACGCTCCTGTAGTTACGGTGTGCTAATTTTCTAAAACACGGACACTTTACTGCTGCAGGCCAAGGCCTGCTACAAAATTTAAGAGAAAACTAAGTTCTAATGAGGCCAGAGGTACAAAGACCACAACTTTGTCCAGTGTCTCAAGTCCCAGAGGCATTGTGACTGGCTCTAGGTCCAGAATGAGCTTGTGGCATAATCATAAGTAAAATCCACGTCTTACATGTCATTTCTACTGGTGTAGAAAACACAAAACCAAAATAGGAACTTGGAACGGAATGATCTTCTCAGCCACGGCTTTGCAGAAACAAACTGTCCCTTGAGAGAATTTGCCACATGTAAGAATGTTAAATAACTCCCTAAGCAAAGAACAAGTAATCTTCTGTGAATTCATTCTGAAAGGCTGTGTTCCCATGGGGAACCTTTGATGTCTAATAAGAGATCTCATACTACAGCCTCTCCTTGTGCATTGATTCTTGTCTCTTCAGCTGCCTTACTCATGCAGAAGCTGAATTTCCTTCAGCCCTCTATTGTACAAATGTATAAGTCAACAGTGAAAATAGGATAGGGAGAAGAATCACAAACATATAATAAACAAGATAAAAGAAATAAAAATCTCATTTCCCTAGAAAAACAGACTGAAAGAAATCACCAATACTGCTGATACATAAAACATGCTTAGGTTGCCATGACAGTTGCAGCCCAAGTCCAGCAAGTTTTTGAAAACTTTTCCCTTGTTATAGCGATCAGCCTGAAATCCTGAAAGCAATCAACCTAAACAGTTGGATCACCCAGAGAACATCAGGGAAACTTATTTAATTGAGTGATCTGGGCAAAGTCTTTCAGAAATGTTGAAGAACAGGCAGAGGAAGTAATAATATTGCATATACTTTCCTGTATTTTTATGCCTAGAGATAAAGTCTAATAGAAAAAGGTAACTTCATCTGCATCTAGTCAATATTTGTTCCCCCAAAGTGAACTACAGCTAGCAGTGCAGATAACTTGACACTAATTTTAACTAATATAGGGAATACAACAATAAAACTGAAAAGCAGGGGTGTGACAAGAGAAAACCCATCTCCTCTCAGTATAGATTTTTCTGATACAAAATCATGTCTTCGGTGTTGTAACCAACATTCATGGTCTGTGGCTGTTGTCCCAGGAGCTGGGCTTAATGTCAGAGCAGTGTATTTGAGACAGATCTTAACAAGTCAAAGGAGAGCTCCTGAGGCTGTTGGCCAGGTCTGCCTGCAAACTCTTGAAGGGTCTCAGTACAAGGAGGTGTTAGATTCCACTCTAAATTCAGTTTTGTTATGCCAAATGCTCAGACAGTGCAACACACAACTACCACACTGACTTCAAAGGCAGCTGACAAGTTCTCTTCATCTGCCATCATCTGTCCCAAGAGGCTGTGTTTTACTGTTTTGGAGCAGGGGAGCATACATGGATTCATGAACATCCTGCTTTGTAGTCCCAGCACGGAACCAGAATTGACATGTAGATGAGGGCTCGAGAAAAGCAGTGACTGAATGTGTACCACACAAGGTAGCTCACTCTTTAATTATGAAGAAAGCATCAATCAATACTTTTCTGGGGCAGTGGCTGTGGAGAAGTTCCTTTTCTCTGCTGCCAAATCATTATCTTTCAACACCTACAGAGCTTCCCTGCACTGTTTATAGGAGTGATCTCTGAGCTGTGCTGAGTGACCAATGCCAAAGCCTTACAAACCCGTCAAGTGGAGAACAAAGCCCTTTAGAGCACACTAAGCCCACCTTATGTCAGTCAGGCCAGGCTCCTGCTGTTCAATAAAGGCCAGATACTAAGACCTGCTGAGCACCTTCTGTTCAATTTAGCACAAGACTCAAATGCTTGCCAGCTTTCAGGATTTAGCCCCGAGCTAAACTCTATTTTGGTATCCTCATTAGCACAGGAACTTTCTATCTTTCATGCCAGCAATGCTTTTCATAAGGATAAGCCTAGAGACACTAATGCTGGCTGATTTAGGAAGAAAGGTTATTTTTTCTTTCTTGTAATTTCTATCAAAACATTCCTCCTGTTAGAAAACGGAATGATCTATTCAAGTGGATTTCATCATCTGGAAAATCCAAGTTTTTCAGCTATCAAAGATCAGCCTTGGTCTCTGTACCAGAGTCAGCCATTGCAGTTTTGCCTCTGGTAAGCTCATGTTATCTCTTGCAGGGCCTGTTTCCTGTATGGAATGTGTATAACACCACAGTGCCCCTCAGCTGAACTGCTGTGGATAATCATTGCAGACTGTAGCAGGATAGACTGACTGTACTAATCAATGACTTGATTTTAGGGTGAGATTCAAGACAGAATGAATATGTTCTGTGCAGTTGCTGGTTTTAATAGGCTGAAAAGTAATGTATATATATATAAAATAACACGTTATGTCATCTTTCTATGCATTTTTGCCCTGTGAGAGCAATTCCATAGAGCAAAGACAACACAAATAGCTTTATGCAACAACTTTCACCAATAGCCAGGCTCCCGTCCCTATCCTTTGGAGCATTTGTGAGTGCTGTAGCTTAATAATCACATTAAAACTGTACCAAACAAGCTTCAGTATTGCCCTGAGCTAACAAGGTGAGAGTTCACCTTCAGACTGCTGGTCTCTATTCAACAGATGGCTTTGCACTCTATGCAATGTGATTTGAATGACCAGAGAGAGAGCAAGAGATCCCATGTGAAGCTGGAAAATGGTGGAAACCAGCTAAAATCAAGTAACACAGACTTTTTTCTCCTCTTACAAAATCTCCAATTTTTCACAGTCTGGCTAAGATTCCACATGTCACCTACTGATGATAAATTATGTGTTTTGCCCTTTCAGCACTTAAAATGCAGATGTCTTTCCATCCCATTTAGAACCTCAGACGTGGCACTTGAGGACATGGTTTGGAGGTGTACACAGTGGTGGTAGGTTGATGTTGGACTCTATGAGCTTAGAGGTATTTTCCAACCTTAACAGTCCTGTTCTTACACAAATCCCCTTCAGAGCCATCCCTCTTTTTGACTGCAGGTGTACAGAGGAAATGATCTCTCTCTTGAGGGCTTCTGTGAAAAGGAAAACATGGCCAGGCAGCACCTTGAGAAAACAGACCAACTACCCTTGCCTTTTATCTTATTGCAAGGGAGGTTTTAACAAACCAACAGTGTTGAACAAACCCTCACTACTCAGCCTTGAATCTACAACTCACAGTGACATGTGTCACAGAGCCCAGAAATCTGGGAACATCATTTCGTTTGTTTAAGAACCCCAGGGAAAAAGGAAAAAGCCTCCAGGAGCAGCAGCCAACTGTGACAGAAGAAACCCTGGCTTTCTTCAGGATGAGCCAGTCCTCCCACTCACTCTCATTTAGGCAGCAGCATATCAATTACAGCATAAATTAACTGCCCAGTTGGTTTGGGAGGTTATTAAGCACTGAGAAGCAGTCCAGCCTGTAAAGCCGAGAGAGACAGAAAAGATGGAGGCAGAGTTGCACAGGGAACTTGAGCTGGGTTGGATCTTTAATCCAACAAAAATCCCCCAATGAAAAGATGTCTTTCCCAAGTCTTGCACTTCAAGTTTCAGATTAAAGTAGTATCACAAATCAGCGTCGGGTTCCTGCCTGGTAAAACTACCGCAGGCTTGAAAAAAATGCTTGAGTGAGGCCTCAGAAATCCATCCTTGACAGGCACTGCTCTGTCAAAGGCTCTCTGACCTGGAAGATTTCAGACTCTCACCTCAGTTTTTAGTACTCAAGGTGCACAAATCTGTCTTAAAGCCTCTGTTCAGATCAAACTCAACAAATTGGATAAATGGCCATTCAAAATATGAAGATAAAAAAAACCTTGGTTGCTCTTTGGAAGACAGAAACCTAAAATTAGATTACAAACTTCTGCTTGTGAATCCAATTGCTGAAAATTTTGGAAAGCAAATTTAAAGCCTAAACTGAAAAGGATTGATCATATACAAAGAGCTCCAAAACCCTGGGAGAAAATACAAGCATGAGCATCTCCAGAGGAAGATGGGGATAGAATTGGGAATTAGGCAGGTACTCAGTGAAGGGAATGAAAAATTACCAGACCTTCCATCAGTTACACTTCCCTACTTAATTTCTTTCCGTGGTCTGTAGGAAAAACAAAAAAAAATCTCTAACTGTATTTATTAATATATAATTTTAGAATTCTTGAGATGTGCAAATTAAAGTCAGGGCAAATGCAATTGGTAAAAAGTAGCACAAAATCATTGCACAGAAATTAAGAAATCAAGTGCAGCCTCTTGACACCTGCAGCTATCTCTGGGAACTGAGAGGTATCAGGCATTTGAAAGAACATTAAGAAAATACTCTCCTGTGAGGGGTGATATTTACACAACCTATTATAGAGATCGGAGCAGCAGGAAGCTTCCTTTGATGTCAGTGGCAGTTGTCAGGTCACTGCACTTTGAAAACAACTCACTGTGATGCTTTGACCGCTGGTGATCTTCTCAAGTGGCCTGTTTGGTTAAAAGTTGTCAATTCGGAAAGGGAATTCCACAGCTGAGTAACTATTAGGATTTTTGGTAGAAACCCTCACATTACAAGACTATTGGCCATGAAAGAAAAGCCCACATTGATTTTTCAGGTACTATTGAGTGTAAAATAAGAGACACAAGATGACCATAGTACTGTAGCAGATGACTTGATATTTGAGCAACAGATAGACTTCTGCCTTGACCACATAATTATGTATTTCATGATGTTGGTCACAGTGAGAGGTTACAAGAACTTAATCTTTCAAGAGGTTAATTCTCCAAGTAGTTCAGACAAACTAGTGCTGGCCCAGCTCTTTCCTCCCTTTTCTTTGGTAAGTGGGAGGTGTCTGTGTATAATGCCACTTTCTGATTCATGGAATTGGGAACTCTTTTGGTAAAGAGGTTACACATGAAGTCAGGAACCATGGATTGGATCAAAAGGAAACATGTTCATTTCAGTGAGTTTAAATCATTAGAAAGCAGAAAGGCTGGGTCATGCTCTCTGAGTTCTATCAAGCCAAATACTACAACTGAATATACAATGAAATTATCAGAGGAGTAAAAACCAACAAATTTATAGAGATATTTTCACAAGAGTGTCACATTTACATTGAAACTTTACATCCTTATCACATTTGGAGAGCAGGAAATAGAGATGTATTCGATTCATATTTTTAGGAAAAAAAACTCCAGACAAACAGGAATGCTGATTATGGAGTAAAACCACAAGTTTGAAATGAGTCCAAGAGCCAGAAGAGTATTTAAAGGCTGGTCCTACAAATCCACCCCGCTGACGGGACCTTTCCAACACTGCATGTTCCCTCTTAGTCACTGTGTTTATCCGCACTCTTAAGAGACTGCCCGTACAGGTTTTCTGTGCAGGAGCCTGGGAGATTATTGCAGTGTGAGACAGCAGATCTCCAGAATCACAGCTAGTTTGGGTGACAGCTCACAAACAAGAACTAGCAAAGCATCACTCAAGCTACCAAGAACCAGGTCAAAAATCAACACGAGAACATGACACATGGAATTCTCTGCAGAAGATGACGGTAGGTACTAAAAGCTGACCTAAGTTCAAAAGGAAGCCAACCAATTTCATGAAAGAAAAATGCATCTCTAGGTGAGAAAAAGCCGCATACCTAAAATCAAAGGGCTGAAAAATGTTGGGACAAGTCTCACCTAAGGATGCCCCATTTTTACCACTCCCTATGTGTTTATATGTTGACCCAGTAAATTGGTTAATGGTGTTAAGGAAAATTCCGTGTCTGACCACCCAGGACCCACTCTGGCAGTCACACTCCCACCATCCCAGGCTGGCACTGCTGGGACCAAAGCCCCTTGGCAGTGGGTGGTTTCAGTGACCTGATGGGTGCTCCACTTCACTCCCCACACACCCCACACTCACACAATCAGACAGGTTTTCCCTCACTGGCTGGACCCCAGGTTCACATAGCAGAGTCCCAGATGTCAGCATCCTTAACACAACTTAATCGTGCTGCAATAACAGCTGAACAGAAACAGCTCCAGCTGGTACCTCTGAGGAGGGACACAGAAAAAGAGGAATCCCTGGGCTTTTGTACTGTCACAGTCTGTGTGCCACAGGCTGGGGTCTTCCTGCCACAGTTCCCCATGCCTTTGTTGTGCAAAGGGTTGGTGCCAGGTCACGGCCCCTCTCCTGGGGCTCCAGCCATTCCCCACACCCAGGAACAACCTGCAGTTGCCCACTGAGCCACCTGCGCAAAATGTATTCCTCAGCAGTGGGCAGGTTGCAGACTCAAGCCATCTGGGTCTGACCCTGCATGGATAGAGACCATTTTGATCAGATGTATTTTTTGTACTGACCCACACTGTATGCGCATATCATATGGTCTGTTCATCACAGCTGTTCTTGTCTGCACGTACAATTCTTTCCTATGCTTCCTTAAAACCAGTGAAGGTTCATGTAAAACAAAAGAGTGGCTCGGACATATGCAAACACCCCAAATTACTCACAGAAGAAATGGACTGTGGCAAAGCTTCCCATGTCACCACACAAACACAACTTGAAATAAGAGGAAAGCCACATTTACATGTTGCCAAGTAATGGGTTATACAAACATCATAAAGCCAAAGTGCACATTTTCCCAGTGTTCCTGGGAACACAGAGAGATGTGATCCTGAAAGGCCATTTTCATGGTTTGTGCGTTCCCTGGCAGGCTGGCTTCAGCAGCCCCCAGAGCAGGACAGCTGTGATTTTTCTCACATGGAAAGCGTGTAGGTGTGTAACAGCTTTCCTACCAAAAACCTTTTGGAAAGTTACTAGTGAAAGAATGATTACATCTCTTTTCACAGCCCACACAGAACAAGAAGGAGAAATCAACAGACCTCATTGCCATAGAATCAGCATAAAACAATTTGGAAGTAGTTTTTCTAAACTTTAATAGCAGATACGTTTCATACAACATTTAGTATAATCACCCCAAACACTGTCTATGTGCAATAATATGTACTCAGAACATCTAGAGGGGAAAAAAGAGGGCTCAGGGTGTCAGACCAATTGGAGAAGGCAAATTCCAATCACAAAAGCATGAAGGACTTTGAAAATATTAGGGAAAACAACACTCAAACCCTCCCTTACAAATCAGCTCTGTGTTTGACATAGATATATATAAAAACAATCAGATGTTACAAAATAAGAATTGTAGCCTGAGTACTGCCACAAAAGTTTATGAACTGAATGTTTAATCTTTATTCATTCCCTCTCCCCAGGCACTCAAACTACAAAGATAACATCTAAAGTAGCAATCAGACCGTAACTCCTGCAACTCCTGCAGACGCAGATACATGCCAGAAGGGATGTCCTAATTTTATTCAGAATGTGAAGGGTAAAAGGAGAGACCTGTACTGTGCCAGTAAAAATCTGAACATACACCCTCAATATCTTGCTTTCAAACATAACAGCTGAAAATTAATCCTGGCATTAATTGGTGTATCAGTTGAAATGAATGTAGCAGGGAAAAATCTTGATTACAGAAAGAGCTCTAGGGATAAACTATGGTGTGTGGTAAAGTCAAAGTAGGCAGCACTTTGTGTTAAATGGGTGGACCTGGTACCCGGGCTGCTCCCTTGTTAACCTGAGGGGAGGCATGGCACCCTTGGTTTGGATTTTACCAGTCATCAGTTCCTGCAAGTCCTGGACACAGGCTGGTTTTTCATGAGGACTTTGATACGAACTACTAAGCATTCACCTTTGTCTCCCTCCATGAGCAGGATGGTAGCAATACTCTCTAGATAAGAATACAGTCTTGTGTCAAGTATTTGCCACATTCCTAATTGTTTTACATTCATCCTCCTTATGTGTATCTCCCGTACATTTCCCTTTCTCTTGTAATTCAGCTACCTCTCTTCCTGTCTCTCTACTTTCTCCCCTGCTCCAGTCTGATAAACTTTTAACACAAACAACCTCTCAGAACTCCCATCAATTCTCCCCTTCTCCCCCTTGTTAATAGGCTGGGTGGAAAATTTCAGTTTAGGATTCCTTCCTCTCTTTCCTTCACCTCAGCCGTGTCCAGACCTCAGCTTGTTTGCTTGTTGCTGCTAATCTTCAAGGAAGGCTTTAACAGTAAAATCTTTACCCTTCTATTCAGAAACCCGCTTTTTTCTTGCAACAATTTAGGATACTGTCACAACCACTGAAGGCAGCACATCACATTATTTCAGATGAAGAAACAGGGTTTGCCAGCCCTGTGTCTGATTGGTGATGCTCCCAGTCTGATGAACCTGTACTCTAATCACGTGTCACAGGGTAACCTGCCCAAGTTGAGAAAGAACAACTGGATCCCTCTCAGGCTCAGTCTCTCTGTCACCAGAAACCTAAGAGCACAATGGCTTTACATATTCCTGTAGTACTCAACGTGTTGTAACTGGGGATTGTCTCATTAACTGTGTAAATGTGCAATTCCCTAACTCCTGCTGTGCAATAAGCATCTGTTTTTATTGAATCATTAAGATTAAAACCTTGCTCGTCTTCCTGGCTGCTCACAATAAAGCCGACCTCATCCGTGCTGGAATTCTTGCTTCCAACATCTGTTATTTGGCACCGGCTCGAGCTTAATTTCATCTGCAGTGACACTTCAGATCTTTGCAGCTCTGGAGGTCCTGCCAATGCACTGCAAACTTTTCTAGTTTTTGCTAACCTATATTTGTTTGCCCCCTGCAAATCCTGCCTCCTTGCTGTTGGGCTCTTTAGTTTATCAGTGTACTGCTAGATAAAACACAGTTTGTTTTGACTTCTATTCCTAACTTTGATAGCTCATATCAAAGGAAAAAAATACTTAGAATTTGGATTTCCTTCCCACTGCAACAGCAGAACACAAACAGGAAATCTGTGACATGTGGAAAGACGAACCAGACATGTAAAAGATGCTGCTTACAGGCAGGAAACCAATAACTAACCAGAAGTGTCTTCTCTGGTTCAATAAAAGAACAAGCAACAAAAGACTTTTACCCAAGAATGTGCCAGATTAATCAAGAAAAAACAAATTTTTAGTGTTTCATTTTCAAATAGCTTTATTACCGTTGTAGCTTTAGTACCGTTCTTTGCTTATCTTACTTTTAAAGAAAGCTCAAATCCAATCTTTTTTCTGTGTGACACTGACCTGGTGAAACCTGAGCTAGGGATCTCAGGTAATTCCTGTAACACTCAATGGTTCATGAATGTAAACTAGAAGCAAAATTAAGTTGTTTTAGTAGCAGGACTTTTCCCATTACTTTCTCAAGGTGAACAATCAGAATCATGAAGTCTGTTTTTTCCTTATCACTCACCCAATAAAAATTTTCTAAAATACCTCACTTAAAAATGGTGTTACCAAGCCTCCAGCACAAACCAGTAAGAAAACAGGTCATTTGAGATCTTCAGTTTTGTAATATCCGTGCAATATAAACAGACCACAAAGTCCATGTGGGAAGAGTGGCACAAGCCCTGTCTAGACTCTAGCAAGTTTTTGCATTTCTTGTTGTCTAGGAAGACAGGAATTTAGAAAGGAATGGGCTTTGGATGATATCTTAATGGTTAAAACTAGGGAAAAGTTCAGCCCAAGTAGGATCTTTGTGAAACCCTGGTGTGGTGGTATTTTCAGAAATAATATTCACAGGGAGGTACCTGCCTGAATACCATTCTAAAAAAGAAACACACTTCCCCCCACCCCCCAGTGTGACAATAGAATCTTAGTTTGACAGGATTACCCTCATTTCTCAAATACAATTTCTAAAGACAGTGGTAGCTGTTAAGGCTAAGAGCTAAAGCCCAAGAAACAAGAATAAAGAAAAATTGCTTTAAAGCAGCAGAGACAGTAATCTTACACAAGCCCTCAGAAATCTCAGTGGACACTCTGACAGGCATTTAAAGCTGGTGCTTTCAGCAGAGCTGCTGTTATCTGCCACTGAGCCATGGTATCAGAGCCTTCTCTATTTTGTGTCCAAAGCAGAGAGTTGAGTTGCTCTGCAAAGCAAAGACAGCCATTGCTCCTGAGGGGTGGAGAAAGGAATCACATCAAAGCAGGCTGCAATGGCTTTCAAAAACAACTGGAAATCCTAAGGACAACAAGCTAAATTCAGCAGCAGTGGCTCCTCTTACCACAAGGAAAACATGGGCTGCCTAGTGCAGCTGTGAGCACACTTAGCTCTCCAGTACAGCTATGGACAGGACATTCTCCAGCCCAAACTCACCCATGGCTCCCACTGGAAGCTGCACAGATGGGATATCTCATTAGCAATTAGCATCCATTTTAACCTGAAGAAAATGGCAGCATGTAAATTATGCAGTCCACCTAGGGCACAAACTGTGTTCAAGAAGATATCAAAGACATCAAATCTTCTTTCACCATCAGATTACCTTGGTTTGGTCTTTCATACTGCATGCTGTCTCAAGCACTGAGTGAAAAGCTTCAGAAGATATAATGCTGTTTTATCCTGTGCCAAGACTGAGGTCTGTGGGAGCGCTAACTATAGTTTAGCAACAGCTCCACCTGGACAAATAGCATTTTCTGTTTTCACACCTTCGGACTTCCTTCTTTTTGAGCTTCCAGTTCATTATGGAAATAGCAGTTCTGCTGCCTGGGGCTGTGGGGCGGGTGGCTACACTTTTGTTACAGGATCTCTGCCTCTCCAGAGTCCTTCAATTTCGGGCGCCCATGGCTCTTCCTGTGATCACAACAAAACAAAAACTCAGCTGAAATTTGCATCCTTCTTTGTCAGCAACACACAAAGGCAAAATCAAATAAAATGTCATACCGAGGACTCCAAGCCTTGAGCCAAATAGGGTATTTACTAGAAAATGAACATTTTAAAGAGAGCAGTCTAGCAGTGATCAGGACTAGGCATTTGCAAAATAAATAGGAAAAATGTATCTGAAAACTTTAGGCATCATTATGTCCCCTTTGTGAATTCCTAGCTCAAGTATACATCCTGCTTATTAGCCATAAAAGCAGGAGTAACTAGCTCAGAAAAAAAAGCATCTTCCTATTCCACACACACCATGTCGTGCAGGATCCTGTATGGCCCCTAGTTGCCACTGTGATTGTTTCTTTGTGCTACATTTTAATTTTCAATGCCTTTTCTTGCCTATCTGCTGATGGAGTCCATACAAAGGATAATCCAACCCTTCGTTCTTCCTGTTGTAGAGACACACATCTGCATTTTTTCTTTGTGGTAGTTTTGGTTACCTCTGATAAAAGTGCTCCAGAACTGTAAATATGCACTCTGCAGTATGGAGCTATATAGAACCCTTAGGCCAGCTGCCCTTGCTTGCTATGAACAGGTTCCAAAGAGGACACATGCATAAACTGTGAGAATCCTGGTGACGAGTTTGCAGGGGACAAATAACTGTACTGGAGATGAATTCACAAGTCCAGACCTGTCCTTTCCTTACACTGAGTGAGGGTATGCTGGAATTGGATACAACTGGCTCCCCAAGTTTGAAAAATGAACTAAAATCCAATCCCAGCTTCTGACAGCAGTGTTTTACAGAACTTCAGCCAATTCAAAACCAGATAGCATTTCCATATCTGTTGCAATGTAGATTGCTGTGCAGTTCACAAGATTAAGGCCCTCATTTTGAGGGTCTTTACTCTCAACGGCTTAAAATCCTTCTGACCCTCAGATGTCTGTTATGCCATCTGTCTCTTCTGATTTTCTTCAACAAATGTGGAGTGAGAAACCTACAAGCAATAAGGCTTATAATATAAGCTCAGGTAACAATAATTTCAGTCGTAGCCTCTCTTCCTTTTTACAAACCAAGAACCCATAAAAACTTCTGTTCTAAAATCCTTTCCTTATGAGAACAGATCCTCACACACGCACTCAGACTTTCAAAATCTTTCAAAAAATACTCTGTTAATACTAAAAAACCACTTTTAATAATGTGTTTTTAAATCATCTAAATGCTTGTCCTATGGACAGACTGCTTCAGAAGTCCATTTAATGCACCACACCATAGTTAGCACACTGTAGATTGGTAACAGACTGTGAAAAGTAGATGTTTCTCTGTTATGATCTTTACAGACGCATCACAGCCAAAAGCTTTCCAAGTGACTCACATTTTCACAGATGTCATGTTCCTTGTGTTATGCCTGGAAATGAAGGCAAAACACTGATGACCCCTGGCAGACTTGTGCTCTCCCACCCACACCCTTGGGTGAATCCAGGGAAATGAAGCTAATCCAGAAGCCATATACAGAATGGAAAAGTTCCTCTTCAGAGCCAAACCACCACTGATTTGTGTGATATGGCCACATTTCAGACCTTGACACAAAGGTGCTCATGGCACAAACTTTCATTTTCTTCAAGAGATGAAGGTTCTTTTTTCTGCCTCATCTTCCCACCTCTGAAGTGTCAAAATCAGTCAGACTTGCAGGTTTCAAGGCAAAGGGATCCAGGATGCTCTTTATAAAGGCTGCTGCATAATTACTGGTACTACTTTGATCTGGTGATCAAAGGAAATGGACAGAGTTTATTCTGGGCCCAGGAAGCCTCAGGACCTTTAGAAGTGCCCTATTGTTACACCAACACTTGCAGTTTTAATATCTCTCTTCCAGTGATATTACAAAGGAAACCCAGAATAAAACATCATCAAGCACTTGGAAGATAACTTTTCCCCAAGGAAACTATGAAGCCTTGGAAGTCACAGAAATGCCATCCTGCCTCAAGTTAACTGCTTATGCTCATAATACTCATTGCACTAATACCAGGAATCTGCCTCACCCGTTACTGTCACTTCAGTTTGTGAATTCTGGAAGTGACAGATAACTTGGATATTGTCTGGGAAACAA
>VYZT01072043.1:0-18278 GCA_013400735.1 Pomatostomus ruficeps | reverse complement strand
CAAATTTCTCTCAAACTGGGACATCGCTCTTCCCCCTACCTGACCACTGCCAAGCATGAGTAGGCTAAGCAGTACCTGGGAAAGGAAGGGATATTTTAGGACAATCTTAAAACAAGGATTAGAAGAAACAAGGCAAGGCAGAAACCATAGAAATAAGATTAAAGTGAGGAGTAGGAGTGATTAAATTAAATAGTAATTCAGGGAGAGATATCAAGAAATTACTACGATGCACAAGAGAAACACGGATTCATCTTGTTCCCTCGCTAGCCCCTTTTCAAAATTCTCACAAGAAGGTAGGGAAAGAGAAATAGAAAGTATTCCTTCATGGAGGATCCATGTTTTACAGTCACATGTCAAGACTGATTTTGCAGACCTAAACTCAAGCAGGGTAAATAAATACCAACTCTTATACCTTCTATATAATTTCATATATCATCCCAGCTAACAAACTCGTAGAACCAGACCCAGCCTAAGGATTTTCAGTTCAGGATTGATTTCATTCAAAATTTGCAAGAAGCTAATCTGAACCTGTTCAGGAAATGGGGGGGCAGATGGATAAGGTGAACAAAGATCCTGCATAGAGGCAAAAATGCACATTTTCAAATAATATCGCACAGCTGTGCAGTGCCAGTAAGTTACTGAGTTGAAAGATAACATTTCTCCTACCATAATATTCACTTTTTCTCCCCTGGAAATGGAGAACTTTTAAACTGGTGCCTACAATTTTATTATCCAAAGCTCCTCCAAAAATGCAACTCTCAGTTTCAGACAAGATGCATTAAAATTGGATTAGCCCTTTTTAAGTTTCAATTTACAACAATAAAATAAACTGAAAACTGTAGTGTTTCAAGAGTTATTTCATGAGCCATATGTTTCCTCATACTATGAGGAATCAATCTCCATCACTGCAGTAAGCACTAAGAGCCGTAATAATTTTAGTCATCCGATTTTAATCTGTCACTCCATGCAAATGACAGTCCTGAGAATTGAACAGAACCATAAAATTGGAGGGATAGTGGTTTAAGAAAAATCAGCTGAGGACAGCCACTGAGATCTAGAATGCAGCATAATTAAGCTTTAAATTACTGGGGAAATTGAATAACTGACTTGATATCCATTAATAAATATTATATGTTATTAAGAGTAGAGGTATCATGAACTATGCAGCATACATAGTTTCAAGAGGTCAGTTCCCCACAGGACAAACCTATTTCCAGTTACAAGAAGTGTTCAACTGTCTTTGTCATAGTACAGAATGAAGATTTATTTCAGCCTTTCAGCTTTAAAGAAAGCCTCAGTCTGAGCTGCTCAGCTACACTTTATCTTTACAAAGGTGCTTGAAAAGATATGATTTCCCACATGCTAATGCCACTTCAGCTTCCCTCTTCTGCACTCCTGAACGACTGCTGGTGGTACACACATGCAAAATGTGTCTGGGAGTTCAGGGAATTTCAATATTGGTTGAGGGAGAACTGTCATTCAAGTTATTGCTCTAGGGGACCATAAATCACTGTTGTTGAATTCTAACTTCAGACATCAACCCGCTGTTTGTGTAAAGCCATATAAGCCTGGGTGTCTCTGTGCTAGCTTCTATGGAGGAAATCTTTCAGTAAAAACAGAGATTCACAACAACTGGGAAAATAAATAGTTACATGTTTTTTCATATATATATCTAGGACAAGGCTAATGTGTTTGCTGTGCTACCAGGATATGCCAGTAATGAAGAAATGTGATGGTAGGATGTCTCCTAAAATCACACTTTGGAAACTCTTGAAAATTCATATGCAAGGAGTTGGGAGATCAAAATCAGAAATGCAGATGTCTTCTTGCTAAGATAAAAGTGCAACCCATGTGAATGTATTCTCAGCAAGAGAAAACAACAGTAGCCCCAGTTCACACCACGTGGATACCCACAGAGAAAAGAACTCAACTCTGAAGCTGTCTGGAATGTGAAGTTCAGTGCTGGGCTTCCCAGTACAAACCAGACAAAGACATACTGGATTACAGTCCAGCAAAGGGCCAGGAAGATGACTCAGGGATTGGAGTATCTGTCATATGGACAGAGACTGAGAACTGGGAATGTCTGGCATGGAGGAGAGAAAACTCAGGGGAATCTCAGCAATGCACATAAACACCTGAAGGGAGGGTGTAAGGAAGCTGGAGCCAGGCTCCTTTCAGTGGTGCCCAGTGACAGGACCAGAGGCCATGGCAACAAACTGAGAAAGGTTCTTCTGAACGTAAAGAAACCATGTAAGAGCACACAGTTCTAAACAAGTCAGACACTGATGAAAAATATAAAATCACTGAGGTTAAATAGTCTTTTTACCTGGGATTTTCCAAATCACTTAACTTACCAAAGTTGAGCTATTTTTTGAAATCCATCACCAGCAAAAGTAACCAGTGTGATGACAGACTTCTCAAAGTCAATTAAAAACTGATTTGCACATAGATGTTAATATTTACCCTATGTAAGGTACTCACACTCATCTTCACAAGTGACTGTCAAAAATGTGCTTGGCTTACTCCACCTAAGTGAAGGCTTGCCTTACCTGCAAACTCTGACATTTCGTGCATCACGCTCTGAACCAGGATTACAAAATATAGCCACTGCCAAGCTGTCCACACAACACTGAACAAGTTCAGTTTCCAATGGCTGGGAATGAGCTGTCTCCCCAGTTCTGGCAGCCACCAGTGAACCCAGCTTTTCAGAAATGTCAGAGGGCAACACAGGCAGCTCACAGACCAGGGAAAGTCAGCAGCAGTCAATTAACTCCATTCATTAATGAAACTTCTAGGAAAGAAGTTCAATTTCCATTTTGAAACTGACAATTTGCTGCTCTGCTCTTAGCTCTACTAGCATAATAAAGGGTGGTTGCATCTGGAAGTATGTCATTTTCCTAAATATAGCATTATTTACAAAGATATTGTTTTTGCATATGTAACATCTTCAGATCTTTGTAACTAGAGATTGCAAAATGTTTATTGCTCTACTGTTAAAACCTTATTCAAATTGTAGCATCTTAAGCGCAATGCATATACTAGAAGAGTGTAACCTATTTTTTACAAGTGTAAGAATGTGTGCAAAAAGATCCTCCTTCCCTCTCCTTCCATTCTACTTTGCTGACTTGGCCATATTCTGATTTGCAGCCCTCTTCTACAGCATGGCTTAAATTTTCTGCTTTCCTATACTACTGTCACTCCAGTGCTAGTGGTTGATGCTAACCAGAGAATTAAATCCTCGGTACAGGGATGATGGCATATGGCATGCGTGAGTGGACTTGATGGACGGCAGAGACACCCTGCTGGCTGTCTTTTGCTTCCCATCCATTAGCACCACACAAGGCACCGTGCCACACCATCCAGCACATCCATGCTATTAGTCTCACATCCGCGCAGCCATCGTCCGCTCGTCAGTCATGCCACAGCTGTAAAGGCCCCTGCTGTGACCATCGTGTGTACCCGAAGGAGGCTGAACACACAAAACTCCTCACTTCAGTGAGAACGCCATTAAACCTTAAACAGGCTTCTACCTCTGCTCAACTGAACGGTCAGAAGTCATTCCTCAGCAGCACAGGACAAGCTGAAACAAAATCAGAGCCAATGTTAATATGAGCAGACACGGCCTCTTCCAACCTACCCGTTCCCAAATGGGTGCTGTTGTTGAGACCATGTCAAAAAGCTCTTGCACCTGTACAAAAAATAGTTTAAACAAGCAAAAATCTTCTGTTAGGTGTTAACAGATGTGGGGTCACAGCAAGAAGCAAATATGGACTCAAAATGTACCATATTTTCCAGACATAAGATATTTTCAATTGTCAACAAACAGAATTGCACCAAAATCTAAAAGGAACGTCAGAGTGCATGTGTGTCAGTGTCTGTGTATAAAAATTATTATGCCTCAAACATCACACTAATCTCTTAAAAAAATTATTAACATGGATAATCTGTCAATTGCCAGTAGCCTATTCAATTTAAATTAACATAGATTTAAGAGCTCAGGCTATCAGCATAGGACAAAAAAGACATTTCCTATCTAGGAACCAGAATCAGTTCTTTGTGCCCTACTGGTAGATCAATTATGTATTAGAGCTGCTGCTGCTTAACTTTTAATCCACATTAGTTCACAGACCTTGAGCAAATTTGTGTTACCATATTAAAAAGGGAAAGTACTAGCATAAGTTATACATAAACAACAATGAAAACAGATCAAGCAAGAGACCAATTAATCAGTCAGATGCTGGCAATGAGGGGATGGGCTGCCTACTGCCAGCACACAGGGAAATAATAAACACACAGATAAATCATTTAAATTCCCTTAAATGTAATTAAATCCAACCTGGAATAACCATAAGATCATTTTTAACATGTTTCTTTGTTAACCTTATTTTTGGCAATCCAGACAAAGAAATTTGCTGATGTGTATATATGTGTACAGTGTAGTACTACAGACCTATAATACCTGGTCTCATCCTGAATAAACAACCCTTCAAGCCACATTCTAGATATCAGACACCAGCTGTATGCTTAGCCATTTAAAGATCTTGGCTGTGTATTTACTGAAATAGATCATTTAAAGCAGTACTCCAGTAAGCTCTGCTCATTTTGGAGCCTGGCTGATAAATCTTCACACATAGCCGAAGCATTAAAAAATATTCCATTTTGTGAGCCCAAATTCCTGCATCATCATATCCACTACAGCCTTTCTGCACTAAAATTAAAAGCAGTATGAATATTTAAGTATTCTGTGACAAGAATGCAGCAGCTAAATCTGCCAGTATACAAAATGCAAAGGCTACCTTAGAATTTGAGTTCATTGAATAGAGGGAGGGAAGGAAGGTAGATATAAAAAAACAAGCAGGGGGGAAATTATCTCAAAATGCTTGCTACCTATTGCTACAGCCCTAGGAGATGTCGTTTGAGTGCTCTAAGGTTCCATCTCCTTACAAAGACAATGTTATTTGGTTGAAATATTTTTTCCTACAGTGCACAACAGTCTCTCCTGGAGACAGGAACAGATACAGCCTAGAGGTAAATGGGGACGTGAGGTATCTGAATGCTCTCCTCAATACTGGCAGCTTTTCCAAAATTAAACACTTCAGTTTTGAACCATTTGATACTTTTCAAATAAAAAAATTTCTAGAAGGGAGACATTTTACATAAACATTTTCTTTCAGTCTTTATGGAAAAATTGTGATTCTTCTTAGAAAGGCTGTAGAGTCAAAGGTTACAATGTTTCAGTTTAAAATTTTTGGAATAACTACAGTACCCTTGTTTTTGTGGATAAGAATGGACCATCTTGGAGCTATTCTAACAGATTTCATTCTGGAACTTGCTGTGATCATACACAACACAAGCTTATGCCAGGATAAGAAACTGAATTTCATGCAGATCTGATATGGAGAGTTATGTGATGAAATAAATCACAGACAAGCACAATCTTGTGTGTCCCAAGACACCCTCACTATTCAAACAGATTGTTTTGTTATTTTAAGCTGTTACACTGCTACAAATTTCATCACCCAGTCCTGTGACTGTGACAGACCTCACCTGCAAAGTCAGGCCATGCAGAACAACCTCTAGGTGGAACCCAGAGTGATGCCCAATGGTTGTTGGTATTTCAGTAATTGGTTCCTCTCCTCTGGCTCAACTCTGCCTCAAGGTTCCAGCCCAACTGAACACATGGTGTGCTCACTGAAGCTTCCAGCTCTCAGCAGGAAAAAAGCAACGAAGGGCCTTGACCACTTCTGGTCATATAAAGTCCCATGATGCCGTTGTAGATGAAGAAGCATTAATCTCAATGACTTGGTCAAATAACAACTCGAGGAATCTCATTCTGCCTATACTTCTGCCTCTATCTATACTTTGAGCTGACTCCAGCACTTCTACAGCAGCATTCAACTGCCTCAAAGTGTCATCAAGAACTGGAAAACACCAGACATGACAACTTACCCGATGCAAGATCGTGTCATCACTACAAGTGTTATGAGTGTTAATAGCAAGTGGGTCTGATGAGCTCGACTAACTCTGTGACATTCCAGGCCTGCTGCACCAGCCTGCAAGGCTGAGTGCAAAGATCTCCAAAGCAATGTTCTTCACATACAGCTCACTTGCTTGAATTCACTCTGGACTTGCACTAGTTTGATTGTATCAGGTGTACTCCATCATTTCTGACTACAGAGACAGGCCTTTCCCTAACAAAATGTACCATAAGAAATGCCAAGATACACAAAATAACATTCTACAAAATCCCAAGCAGCATCTATACTGCACAATTAACAGCATCCAGAAACATTCATGGAGGAGAAACTGTATTATCTATACTGTGAAACTGTTAGAGTGAGTCATAGCCACTGTCCCTCTCCCAAACAATTTGGAAGGTAAACAGAAATCAAGCATCATTTCCAAAATGACCTTTGAATGTAGCAATCTGCTTAGGTTAACAAAAATAATAATAGTCAGGACACAGCCATTACAGCAGAAGGGAGCAGCCCCGGGCATGTATGTTTCATTAGTACATAGTTACACTCTCTTAGAGATGTTCTCCACTGACAGCTGTCCGTTATAAATCAGCAAAAAACTCAGGAAAACATGAAGCAATTTTAAATAATTATGCCTCATACAAAACAATATATTCACTTTCAAATGTTAGTTACGGACTTCTTAAATTCTATTCATTACATAGATTAAACCTTTTAAATACCATTAATTAAACAGAGTGGCTACTCAAGCACTATGAGGTCTATGGTGTAAATACGTATCAAGGAGTCCTGAGAGGTATTTTTGTCCACTACAGTCACCTCTACTGAATAGCCTTTTTTACAAAAATTAGTTATCACACAAATGCTTCTGTTCATATCACCTCTGTTGAAACTTTTATTGTCCATATTCTGTATAGTCTGAAATGGTAGCTAGGCACGGCTGCAAGATATAAACAATTCTCCATGCAAAATATACATCATTACTACCTTCTTAGCCATCATGATGGTCTTCAGCATCCCAGTTCATTTTCAACAGCACTGAGCAATGTACTGTCATTTATATTTAAGATGTTATAATTAATTAATTAAGTTCTGTCCATATTCCCATTAACTTAACAAGTAACTCAAAGGTTTCAACCAAGAACCCTGGGATCAGTAACAACATTTGGTACACAGGGAAAGTGAGGGAGAAGAGCCTAGATCTGAATATCAGTCACAAGTGAAGGACACCAGAGCTTCACTGATCAGCAGATCTAGTGAAAGCACGCAGGGGTTTTGGAGAACCAAAGCCTCAGCAATGTAACTGCCTCTGAGGAGCCACATTCTGCATCAGGGGAGAATCAAGTTCAGTCTGAGTACACAACTAATAAATCCAAAGTAAATAAAATCTATATTCAGGGTTGTAAATGTTGATGATAATAACTATTGCTGATAGTCTTAAAGAGCAACTCATCTAGACTATGTGATTCTCCTTTTCCAAAACAACGTACCTGTCTGAAAACAGTTCTCCACTACTGAGTATCTACTGAATGCTTTTTCTGTATAACAGGCTTCATAAGCATATAACAAAAACTACTTATTCCCTATCATCAGTAGGGTGAACAGCACAACCCCAATGATAATAGTAGCTGGGCTAACAGACAAGCTGAATTCACAGTAAATGAAAAATGTGATCAAGACCTTTGCATGGTTTTGCATTTCACAGAGAAAAAAAATTATTTACAACCATTTTATACTTTTGAAATAAAACTCTCCCTCATTGTGTTGGTTTTCTTTGACACTAACATAAATAGAGAGGTAGATGTGTTTGCAAAAAAATTAATTATTTTTCTACAACACTATTGTTAAACAAGTGTTGACAAATTCATATAACTCAGCATCAATGCAAAGACCTTACAATGTGTGTTCCAACAGAGCACAAAGTTTATAAAATAGAAGCATTGTTGCATGATCAGCAGGCTGTATATAGTTTTATACAGTCCACACAAGCTATGATTCTTCCCTGATCCATACCTATCATACTGGCATGTGCTTTTCAGTATTACACAAAATTAATAACAAGTATAGATGCTATTTACTATCAAAGCATGTACACAAGTATGTGCATCATCTACAATTGCTGCAGATGAAAAGTATTCCCAATGAGGATTATACTGCATTGCCCTGGACATGGCTCCCAGCCAGGCAGGGAAGATATCTTCTCTTCAAATGAGAGATCCGAAATAACGCCTGAAGCAAGAATCAAACCAGAAGTCAAAATTTTGAAATTCAAGCAAAGTAACTCTCTGTCCAACCTGGCAGGCCTAGCTTTCTTTAAATCCACATCAAATTGACACCAACTCTGATGATCTCCATGGACAGGCGACCACTGGCCAACTCTCCAAAGCTGCAGGGCTTTGGAAGTGCAGAAGGCTGCACCAGAGCTTGCAGGAGCAGGGAGATGGGCATAGAGAAAAAAGAGAAAACATAAAGACTCGAGCACCATGGATGGGAAAGTCAGGACCTCCTGCACTGGAGCATCTTGTCTAGCTCAAGAGGAAATGGGGTTTGTATCAGTTTTGGTGGAAGTCACCTGCACACTCACTGCAGGTGATCAGTGAGCCTTTTCTGCAGGGATGGAGAGCAGCATTCATTGCTTTAAATGTGTTAACTAGAAATCTGATTGTTAAAACTAATTACAGATATTTAAAAGATGGGTTTGACTCACTGTTATGTAACACTAAAGGAAATTAGATCTATTTTAGGACCCTGAAAATGAGGGCAAAACAAATGGCACACACAAACATGAGCCTCTATCCCCAAGTCACACTTCACAGTCTGGACATCTCCCAGCCTCAACACACTCACCTGTTACCTGGGAAACAACATGGAAATTTGACTTTCCAGCACCAACTACTCTAATTCTATGCCTGATGACATTTTCTTGCAGTGACAGCTCCTATTTTCACCCCTCCTGCTCCTTCTCGTTAACATACAAATGTATTACAGTACATTACATTCTAAAATAACTTGCTGTTCATCCCATTTGTATTTTACAGTTAATGCTCGAGAATCAGGATGCCCTCAGTTGCTGTATTATCCATCCTCTCTGCCTTCGCCCCAGTCTCCCTGATCCATGCCAAGTGCCCTCCCCAGGTTTCAATGCTGTGGGTCACCTTTCACCATCCCAGAGACTTCAGCACTTATTCCTTGCTCACTTCACATTGAACATCATCCCTAGAGAACTCCCTTTTCATATGAACATTTCAGTGCCATTCCTGTGCCAATACGCACATAACCTCAACTTGCATCTTCCACTGCCAAGCCTCACCTTTCATTACTACTTGTCTGAAAGCTCACTGACAGCACTAAACTCAAATTCACTCTGTTTTTATTTTTTCTGGTGTTGCAGAGATCCTCACAAAGCACTCAGCCAGCAAACTCACAGCCCTGGGTTCATCTGTAAAGTCCTGTTCTCCTCTAACACCACAGCTTCTTCTGCAAGACCAACATGTACCACATCTTTCCACATACAATGTTGTGGGGAACCTGGCCCTGTTATCTTTAACACCCTACTGCCACATTTTGTGCTGCCTAAAAGTTATTCTATCTAAGGGTTGGGTTGGTTTTTTTTAATCAATATGGGTTTGATGAGCCCAGGGCTGTGAATTTCAGTCTATGTTGAAAGGGTCACACCCAAGAGAGAATGGACAGGAACACATCCACCTAATAAAAGCAAAAGGGAAACCAGACTGACACTATTTGGGTGACCAGAATTGTGATCTATGTTAATCCTGACTGAATTCCCTTTTAAGTTTTTATTGTGTGTTGAAAAGAAAATCGAGGTTCTGAACAAGGAGGGGTGAGAGAAGCAAGGAACACCTGGCCCAGTATGATGCACTAATAACAAAAACATTCATTTTGAAACCATCTGCTTTGCAGTAAAACATGTCTCCTGCAATACAATACGTGAGTCAAAGCAGATTATGCCCGGGGTTTGCTGCAGAACACGGAACAAACCAACCCCCCATTGGACCGCAACTGATGCAAGGTCAGGAATGCCAACTAAAAAGCTGAACAGTATGCCAGGGCTCCACTCGCTCCATCCGGCCTTACCTCAGGAAGAGGGACAGATGGTGTCAGTGACTCAGAAGAACGCCAAAAGGCTCTCATCTCACAGCAATAACCTAGGTCCCAGCCCTGTGACAGTCTGTCATCCAAGCAAATGGTATTTGTCAAGGACATAAGTGTGAACTTGGTACTGGTAGGAAAATATGACCGAGTGCTCTCACAGACAACCTCTCTTTTTGCGACCTGGGCAGAGATAATTCGGTTCTGCGGTTTCACCGGTGTGTGAGAAGGCAGGGCCTTGGGTAATAATGCCTGGCAACATAAATTACAGCTTAGTGTACTTCTTCTGACTAACTTTAAATTGTCAAAACCTGTTCCAGGAATAAAAAGCCTCAGGGAAAGAATAAAAGATTTGTGAGGAAGACTTCATAACCTTCAAGGAAATCAATCCCAACTTTAAAATCTGTAAAAAAAAACCTCAAGAAAACAGATTCTCCAGATTCTACTTTTCTATTTTCTGGTTTTTTCAATTACTATATGTGTAAAATAGAATAAAGCAGTTGTAGGTTTGGTTTTTGTGCAAAATTATGGCTTCTCATTTCTACTTTAGGAAAAAAAAATAAATTGCTATTGTACTTCTTTTCCCCAAAAGCAGGCACTGAGTGAACAAACGGAGTACTGGCTCAACATCTGGTCCCATGCAGCAGGCAGGACTGATTTAGGACAGAGAGGGGACAGAGTTTTGCATGGGTAGACCAAGACCTGGGCAGAAATGAACTGTTGAGAAGACCTGTGCCAGTAGCAGCTCCTATGATGGCATTCTTAGAGACACAGTACTGTTATGACATAAGCACATTAAACTTCATGGGGAAGAATAATTTTCTCCCATTAGACAAAATAGGACAGAATGAGACAGTTACATATTGGCCCAAAGTGCTATCTTGGGGAGCTGTTCCACAAACAAAAGCTTTATATTGCAACTTTACAACACAGATACCTCTACTCTTCCAGTCTCAGCTCAGTACACCAAACACTTGGATGCCTGTCAGTAACAATTCCGTTTCCATTTGCCCTCCCAACTCAGAGCTGTTTCTCAAAAGACCCACCCCACTTCACACGGGCCCCAAAGCACTCTGCCCTCTGTCCCATTCTTTCTTCCCATGTGTCAGTCTGAGTGTGAGTTCACACATCACCTCTGTGCTGGTAGCTCACACAGAGGTATCTCCAGTGCCCTTCTGTACAATAACTTACAGTTGCAGCGTGTTGCTCTAAGAAACGTCCAGCTAAAGCCCAATGTTGCAACAAAAAGAGGTCCTAAACGTGCCAGCCTTACCTCCATTTTCAAACCTTGTACATGACAGAGCTGAGTGACTCAACATATTCAGGCCCTTTCATACTCGATTGCAGCTGCTCTCAAGCCTCACACATCTCACCTCTGTTTACATTTTGCAAATTCTCCTTGCATGGTGTTGCTCAGACAATGTAAGTGGCTGAGCGAGTGTGCTTGCTCACCAGTGCAGCAAATTATCTCTTCTTTCCCAAAAACACAGAAGTGTGTCTTTCCTGTTTTTCAGGGAGGACATCAGTGCTGCAGATGGACGTTTTTTCATCTCAGTCCTCATGTCTGCTTTCCTAGCCTGTGATTTAATGAAAGATTAAAGACTAGCTTATGAAAGTTCTCCACGGCAACTGCTGATGTCATTGGGAACTGGATTCCCAGTCAGGGTTTAAAGAAAGATGAAGACCATATTGATAATTGACAATATTTATGACATTATTCATCTAGCTAATTAAGCCACAACTCCACACCACTGCATATGCTCAAAATTGAATGAACAGAAGATGTAGCACCATTAATAGGCTTAGCCATTGGTGTTACATAAATTTAGCCCACAGAAATTAACTGTTCATGGAAGGTGTAGATTATTTACTCCTTTCTTAAGAAGCAGCAGAAAAACAGAATTATTCATGAGGCATGATGCCATACCTTTCAATTATCCTATCCAAAAAAGCATGTGCATTCTTCCTCAGAAAGTGAACCTAAGTGCTGCATCCCACATGCCATAAAATGAAGAAAGATTTTTATTAATTTAATTGCAAACACATTCAAGCACTGAAGGAAAGGAGACACACTGACAGCCTGGACAGCTTTGCCTGTAATCATTGCCATGTTTGCCATCCTTTAGAGAACAGGTAAAACTTTTGTCTATGTACAAACACAAGAATAAAAAGCACATTCAAAGTAACCAAAGTGTACATCTGTTCCTCTTCTGACTCCTTCTGAAACAAGTCACTGCTAAAATGCCTTCATGGTAGTTTGCTGTTTGCTTCATCCTCCTACAGCAGCCCATAAGCAATGTACTGATGTCAGCCCACAGCATGGAGATACACCCAGAAAAGGAGAACATCTGCCACAAAACCATCATTTTCAGAGACGGAGAACAGGGGGCTGTTCCGGACTTTAGCAGATTACATGAGGAAAAAACGCAGTTAGAGGAGGAAGCAAAGGTCCATTACAAAGACTGAAGAAACACCAGCAACGAGTACAAACTGTTACACTTTATGTATCTACTATCATTACAAGTATTTGGATGACAGGAATGAGAATGGAGGTAGACAGACCATCTTCTCCCTGCATTTAAGTGAAAGCCATGAGATCTGGAACTGTGCCTGAGTGTTGGACACTCAGGCACAGTTCCAGTTCCACAGTGCTGGGACACAGAGCCAAGAGGCTCTGTAGTTCTGCTACACAGTGTGGCTGTCATCCCCAGGGAGGAGCATCAGCTCATTACAAAAAAAGGGTAAGGTTGTCAAAGGGGAGCTCTTAAAAGAAGACATTTACAGTGCCCATATGAAACTAAAACAATCCACCAAGAAGATTTAATGGGATAGAGTATCAAGAGGTTGAAGAAGAAAATACATAGTAAGGCTCACCTTGCATGTGAGATGCTGCTTAGTTTAACTTCATTCCTACAACATAAAGCAAGAACACACATGGTCCAAGATGTTCCCATGGATCTTCAAATAACCAGCTTTCATGCAGCTGTCTTTAACGGCTTGTGAGCTACTTTCATTTGATACTGCATTGATTTTCTCTGAAGTTTCCTCCTACCATCGCTACCCTGATCAATTAGTGTGCTATAAATAGAGCAGTCGGATTCCTTTTACTGGTCTCATTAAATTGCACTCCTGCTGAATTTCCGTGGAGAACAGAAGTGGATCATACTGACAGCAACAGTATGAAGATGTCCCAGGGTTTTCCAAAGAAAATCAATTGCTCAATATTCCTAACAAAATGCTTTGAAAAGCATGACCCAATGGATCTCAGCTAATGCCCAAAACGTATGTCAAACCTTGCTTGCAATTCTGCATCTCTAAACCCCTGAAAGATAAAGGATGAGAAAATAAGTGGTTAAGAGGCTCAGCCAGCTTCTCACTGATACATAATCCCTCATCAATCACAACTATTTAACTGCATTCCCTCATAATGAAAACATTTTGCTGGAGGTATACAGTTAACCCATATCATTCTTCTGAATTAAGAATTTGAGGAAGAACAGAGTCTCAAGGCACTTGGTGCCTGCCAAAGTCACCATGTAATGGTGGTGTGCACAATGACTACAGCTAGAGGGGAGTGATATCTGGTGCTGATATAGGTCAGTTACTGCAGATGTGTGACAGCTATGATTTCAAAAATGTTAATCTTTATTTTCTAATGGTACGTCAGTACAGCGTTTATAAAATTCATTTTAGAGATGGCATTTTACTTAGTGAGACTGATAACAGCCATAAAATAGGAAATGGAAATGTCCACTTTGAAACATTTCAAAATCTAAACTGAAAGGTAGCTTTTAGGTCTTTCTTCTGCCCTACACCCTGCCCTATTCCTTCATAACTATCCTGTCTTCTCCTAACCTCCTTAGTGTTCTTTTTTTCTCCTCTGTTAAGCACTATCCTTCAAAATCTTTTCCATCTTCCTCATAAAATGAAGCTATATTTTCACCAAATACTTTTCCAGAGGCTGGAAATCCCTACTGCAAAGGCTGGGTTTATAACTGCACTTGAATTACTGAATGTATCCAGTGTTTCCACGCAGACTCAGGTGTCTGGAGCATAGTCCATGGGGTTTCTGCATAAAGACTGGAAATATACACTGCGGATTTCAGAGGACTGGCTGTACCTTGCAAAGACTTTCTGAGGAGACTGCTGAAGGACTACCAGTACTTGATGATTTGCCCTGGGTTCTTCATGCTTTGCACAATGGCCTTCAGCCAGAAGATGCAGCGCTCTAAATTATACTTTCAGACAAACAGCTTAGCATGAGATGAAGGCACGTTCCAACAAACTCAGAAGGTTTTGTGGGTAGTAAGGCACATTCAGTGCAATGTCAGGTGAGAATTAATGAAATCTACAGTCTGAACACACCTTTAGGGAGGCCCTCTCCTGAATCACAGCAGAATCACTTTCTCCTTCCAGAACATGTTTTCAATAGTGGAAATGGCCAAAGGTTGAAATCCATTCTCAGAAAGGAAGCCTTACCCTAAAACATTCTAACAGCTGTAAAAGATTCTTGAGAACCAACTAAAAAGAGCAGGAAAATAAAAAATGCATTTGAAAACACCATCTTTAATCATTGATTAAAGATTGCATTTTCCAATGACACTGTGGGATATTAGAGTCATTTCTATAAAATAAGGGAGAGGAATACATATTTCATAGTCAAAAACTGTACTGTGAAGGACAACATCAAATGTAACCCAGAAGAACAAGCAAGCATCTCAGCATAGCCAGAATTATTCTGAGAGAGATGCTGACATGAGGCTTTCTCAGTGTCGGGCGCTGGAGTGAAATTCATTCTTTTGATTGAATGTAAATTTATTTTCCTCAGAAAGGACGATACGTTCAGCCACCATAGATTTCAGTCCATATCCATGTTTGGATATTCATTATGGGTAAACAAAACATTACTACTCAATCCTTTTTATTTGGAAAGGATTACAAGCATTATTTTCATATTCCACATAATAAGAAGAGATGTTTTTTAAGAACTTATTCTTATCTTTGCAAAATATGTAGGAAAAGACTGCAGAAATGCTTTTTGGGGGAGTGAGCTTTTTTTAAAATATATTATCCACACTGGAGTATGATACCTTAGAAAGAATTAATACTTAATTTTTTCTTCAGAAATATCATTTTCTTCATTTGCTATATATCTAAACTTCCAACTTCTGAAGTAATTTAAATCACCAGCAAAGTATCACGTATTTTAACAGTTATGCCTATAAAAACATACAAAAATTGAATTTTCTTAATTGTTTTATGATTAGGAAACATGAGAGAAACCATCACCAGCCATATAACTTCACATTTTTATGGCGCTTCCCCCCCCAGAAGTTTCCCACAGTTGTTTTTAAACATTAGTGAATTATGACAGCAGTGTTCTTCCTGCACTGCAATCACTTATAACCAAAGTCAAAATTTTGCTTATAACCAAAGGCAAATTGGATTCATAAAAGTAATTGTCGTAGGAAGTGAACACTTGCTAAGGAATATAAACCAAAATCATAAAAAAAATACATTCTGTTGTTTTGTGGAAGGAGCACTGAACACCTAGCTGGTATCACAGGGACTATATGTACCAGCAGTATGTGCAAAAGACAGTAACATTAAAACAACTGTGCACAGCCTGAGAAGATCACAGAGGATTTATCAGGATAATGGAAAATAAAGGTTAGCTTGGTTTCAGAAAATAATTACAAAAATCATCCAGTGTATACTTTTGAAGTAAATATAAAAGGGATTGATAACACAAGTAATTTGAACACTATATTAAAAAAGTAGATGTAGGCGCTCCAAATAAAAGGATTCCCACTGATTTTCACATCTTACCATCTCCAGAGCCAAACAAGGCAGAAGGAACATCTCCAGGTTCTGGTTCCAAATCACTGCTGCTGCAGATAGGTACTCCATCAAAACAATTCCTTTCTATGGGTTACTGAGAGTTACATACCAATTCCTGCTTTGGACCCAACAGCACACAGTGAAATAGCAAAGGGTTTTATAGGAGTTGACATTTTGAAATAGAAAAATTAGGATTAATGCTGAGAGGAAATCTGAAGAGCAAGAAGTCATAGAGAGGTTTCCAAACAATGTGCCAGAACTGCCTTTGAGCTTTTAAATTAAAGCTTGAGAAGCACTAGAAAATATAATGCACAGGATAATCTTGCCTTAGCAGGAAGGTGAACTATGAACTTAAAACATGTCTTCTGTTTCTGTTACAATTTACAACAGATTAGTTTTATTTCTAAGTGACCTTACAAGGAAGAGTACTATTTATTCCCTTTATGGCCTTAAGATACTGAAGAAAAGAGAAATATTTAGACCTTGACTGAGAAAAAATCACTTCCAGAAATAAACAGATATTTTAGCTGAGGAATGGCTGTAACCATACAGTTGTTGAACTGTGGTCTACCAGAGACAACAGAAAGTCATTCACAGTGACAAGAATTAATTGCCTATAGTGAGTTTGTGCTACCAGCCCTTCATGTTTGTGTCACCTTAGCATTCTATTAGTTTTTCAGCCTAATCAGAGCAATTTAGTTACTATCTTTAGTTAATGTAGATAGATTCAGTTTCCTGACAAAGAGAAAAAAAAAACAGAAAAGTGGTTAGCATTTAGCAAAAGCTCAAGAAGCAGCCTGCATGGACAAGAAGAGTCTCTTCTATTTTCTTTCTCTCAAGATGCAATAATTTTACTTGGATCTTTTTCCCTGTTGACAGAACTGATGGAAAAGTGTCAACTATTAGCATTTTCACTGGTTTCTACACTAACCAAATCTACTAGAAGAAAACATCAGATTATTTAAAAAAATTATTCTTTTTCTAGACAATGCCATGTCATTCCACTAAAAACCTCAGAAGCTCCCAATGCCTCCTGCCTGGCCACATAAGCACTGAGTCATGTGTACCAAGTAGACCAGCTCTGGTGTGAGGAACTAAAAGGAGAGTTTCCTTACCAGCCTGGTGTCTAGAGGAATCACTTGGTCTATGAGCAGAGCAGGACTCACTCTCCCGTGCTGCTTTCATGACTGGTATGAAAAGCAATGGGAAAACTGGTTTAAAGAAGATTTGGAGATGGGAAGTTTGAAGATTATTAGAAGCCAGATGTGTAGAGCATTTGGCCAGTGAGACCACACAAGGCTGAGATCTCCCAAGGAGTCTAAGATGAACTTAATGTGCCATGCAGTCATCTGTGGTGACTGAGGTTTTGGAGGATGTCATTGGAACACAGAGACAAAAAAACTCCACATCAGTGAAGACTAGTACAACGTAAGACAATGTCAGTAGGAGTGGGTTGAGGAACTGGGGAAGCAGTAGAACTGTGGCAAAGCCTGCTCAGAGCAAAAAGGGCAGGAGGAATGTGCAGTAAAGTCTGTGCCAGTTAGATCATAGTGTCTGAACAAAAGCCAAGCTCCACACAAATAATCACGCCTTGCTTACAGCAAATGTCTGCAAACAACTGGCAAAGTGCCCTCTGTCTTTCTTGTTCAGGTTCACAGAGAGGATGACAACCTACTGCAGGCAGACACTCTGCTAGCTCCACTAGCAGTTTTTGCAGGGTGGGTATTTAACTCCATTAAACTTCCTTGCAGTTTTCAGTAAGATGTCACAGAGCAGAGTTTCTCCAGGAGGAAAGGGGAGTTTAGGTTGCTGCTTCTTCTGATTTCTTTCAGAGGTGACAGCCCACATGGCATTATATGCATTCAAAGAGAATCTAATGAGAAGCTCTTAATTTAGCCATGCTAGAATTCAGACTCCTGGCTTGGGGGCTCAAGATCAAGACTAAAGTCTTGAATCCTCCTGATCAAAAATAACTCCAAATATATATAAAGTGACTGAAAATCAGACCATAGCCTGTCACAGTGGGCACCCCAAATTAAAAAACATTTAACAGTAATCTATCAGTGGAATTATTCTCAGCTGTGGACAGAAAAATAAAAAGAAAAAAGATTATGATATCCCCTCATCTTAGAAGTGTGTTTGTGAGAATACATAAATCAACATTCCAAAGGCATTCAATGATTTTTTTTTTTAACGAGCATCATAAAATAATCTAGCAAGGAAATTAATTATTCTGTCTTCAGATAACAGGTTAAGAGCTGGGACCACACTGAACAATGGCTGTGTCTATACAGACATGCCTGTTTGTAGCTGAATTTGAGCTATGGTGTCAGGCTTTGGGATACTTTT
>VYZT01072007.1:0-28524 GCA_013400735.1 Pomatostomus ruficeps | reverse complement strand
TATTAGAAAAAGGATTTTCACCCAGAGTATGGCCAGACACTGGGACAGGCTCCCCAGGGAAGTGGTCACAGCACCAAGCCTGATAGAGTTCAAGGAGCATTTGGATAGTGCTCTCAGGCACATGGTTGGGATGTTTGGAGATGGCCCTGTGCAGGGCAAGGAGTTGGACTCCATGGTCCTTGTGGATCTCTTCCAACAGCTCAGCATATTCTGTGACCTAACACTTCTAATTTTGCGATTTAGTGAAGCATGCTTGGTGTATAAGCCATTCAATTGGGATCCTTTTTTAGGTATGTACAGTGCCCGGCACAGTCCAAATAGCAAATACTGGCAGATGACAGAGAGCAGACGAAGCTGTGTTGAAATCAGCATTTATCCTTCAGGGTCTCCTGTACCCCAAAGCAGAACAAACAGTAAAACCAAGGCTGTTGTGATGTCAAGAATTAGAAGATGAAGTGAATGGAGGACCCAAGGTTTAGCTAGTGATATTAAACATCATGACAGTCAATCTTTCAGATCATTTCTCTGAATGTCCTGATAAAAACAGTAGAAGTCTCAAATCCTGAGTGTGTCTTCTGTTAGCTTTGTTCCACATCCCCATCTCCTCTCTCACCACTCACCTCCCTGTATAAGTGCCCAGTGCTACCTCAGGGGGTTCAGGAGCCCGGTCACCTGCCTGGTGCTCCAGCAAAATTTACTTGCCACGGAGCATTACCAAGGCTCTAAAAGGCCATGGTTCACCCAGGTTGACATGGAACTGAAACAGAAATGAGTACTGCTCTGAGCCATCACGATTTGCCTGTTATGTGGCAACCTACTTGTAAGAGTAGCATGATCAGGTAGGTGTTATGCTAAAGTATGTATATGCTTTTTTTACCTTCCCTGTGATTCTTTTGTTCCCTTAAAACAATCCTGGAACAAATGTCACAAATCTGCAGATTGTACAAGAAGAACCTGAACGTGCCCTACACAGAAGCTGAAAGCATTAAATTGCCCATTTAAAGATAATTAACAGGCATTAGCCCATGATAAAGACTCCAGAGCAAACTTCTGTTAAGATTATTGTTTGAACATGTGGTAGGACACACATGGTTAGTCACAGTAAGTTGAAAAAATTGACTTACAAAAAAATGAGAAGGGAGTTTACAGCCTCCTATGGCCTTTTGAGAAGAGATTAAATACTTTCATATAAACTTAGCATTGGAAAGCCTCCAATCCAACAGGTGATTCACTGGGGAGATGCTGAAGATTAAACTGTGAGGTATCTATATTCAGATCTCTGCTTTTTGTGTTTCAGCACAGGATTATCATAGCAGGATCTCTCTGTAGCTGAAATTCAGAAATACCATTGTTGTCCCAGCAGGCTCCTTAGCGCTTCCGAAAAATACACGGCCTTTCCCTTGCAAGGTTTTCATAGCAGAACTGCAGCACTAACTCCTGGGTTTTTATTAAGTATCTTAATCAGCTGGAAATGAAACAGCAAAATCTAGCATATCCTTCTGATCACTGTTCAAGAGCAGATCATCATGCTCTGCAAATCCCCACTTTGTTCCTGGACCATGAACATCTGCTCACAGATAGAGCTCTTCAGCTTTCTCCTTCCTTAGATAATTCCTAAAAGAAAAGGGAGAAGACTAAAGCAAAAGCCTGCCAAGCACTATACACCCCCAGTAGTTATTATTTCCAGTAGAGCTAAGTAGCAGATAAAGGCATTTTATTGAGGATAATAGATACTTCTGATGCTGTCATCCAGTACATTTGTAGTATATGTTGCGGGGTGTGCTCTTGGAAATAAATTCCCCTTTTACCTTTATAAAGATTATAGAGAAATTGCATGTTATTGAAGTGGTTTTGCAGCCAAAGATGAGGTTTCTCAAACAGTAATTTTTGGGAGGAAGGGAAACCCTGGTGATACACACCATTAAAGTAAAAACATGAGGTGCCATGGAAATAACCTGGAAAGACAAAGCTTAAATTGAAACAAAAAATCAAGTGAAGACAGGTTGTCCATCTCTTGCTAGGATAAGTAACTCCTGGTTCTGAACAGCAACACACATTGACCTTTTTCTGCCAAGCTCTTTTCTACTGCTACTTCATCCTACTCTGCATAGTCTCACAAAAACCCCAATATTCTGTGAGCATGTGACTCAGTGAGAGGAACCAGTTAACCGAATATGCCTCCAACAATGCCACAGGTCAATTATTTGTCAGTCATTTGGAGAGCTTCCTGGCTTGATCTAGGCAGTGAAAACCAGTTGGAGTGAAAATGTCAATACAATTTTATTAGAGACGGAAAAAAGAAAGAAAAAGAAAAAAAATGTATGCCCACGTGCATATATAGATATAGAATCTGCACAAATACATATATTTTCACTGATATATTTAAAAGCTGGTTCCTGTTGCTAAATCTGTGAGGATGTTTTTCTTTGAACAAAAAGCTTCTATAGTAACCTCAGACGTATCTTGGGAAAAAATACGAATTCTCAGACTTCTGTCCATGCACATCTGAGCTATTTTCTCCCCAGATTCTAACAATAGAGCATGTCTGTACTAACCACAGCAGTCCTTTACCTGGAATAGTATTGTTAAGGGCCTCTGAGTCATTGGCCATTAATGCACTTGGAAACACACTGTGTGAATGGCCAGGCACTCTGCAGCCCCTCAGCAAAATGTTCTGTGCTCTGCTGTTTGTTCACAGTTTTGAATATTACCTTTGTAGCCAAATTGTAGCTGATTTTATTATTTGGGGGTTTTTTTAACCTCATCTATAATCTTCAGCAATGTGCTGTGATATATTTAACCCACTGGCTGCTCTAGCAATTATCTGAAAAATCAGAACAACTTGCTTGAAAATGTCTCAAGTTAAAAACCAGAATGACTAATTCGGTTTCCCAAAGAAGAATTTCTAGCACTCTAATGTGATTGCATCAGTGGTCAGTGAGCTGAAAGACAGAAAGAGTTGCCAGAAAGTGTAAATAAAGTAGTGTCTGAAAATTGTGATGAAATTTCAAGTCCACATCATGTGGTTAGTGACTGCCCTCCCCACAGCTTCCTGCTCTGAGCAGGAGGTAGGTGTAATAACACTGGATACAAAATAGGTATTGTAGCTCATAGAAGGGACCTAGGCTTGGGGGAAATTCTTAAGCCTGGGTCTAAAACCAAAGCAAACCCCATTCCTTCCTGAACACACAGTTGCCCCACTCCAGCTGGGCACACGCACACAGATCTGCCACACGTGGAGTACAGGCACTAATGAGGAAAGCCTGTCCCATCTTTAAAGCCCCTTGCGACACTTCAGATCTATGAACCAGCGTTTAAGAGTTCTGGAGGGTTTGGATAGTAGTTTTAATTTGTTTTATAAAAACCACTTCTGAGTCATAGTAGAAAAGACCTTTTCTTCTGCTTATTTTTTTTTTTTATTTATCAATTTAGAGCTGAAAGTAAATGCTGGCCACTTCCCATGTGCTGTTCTATAATTAAGACTTCTTCACCCTTTTTCTCAGTGGAAGCAATTTCATATAATTTTTGTTTTGACTGCAGCACTATTCTCTACGCTACTTTTCCAATACAATTGTGTTCAGCACCTGCACTAGAGTAAAATAGCTGCATCCTGTTTAAAACCATTCCCCTCCAAGGCACTGAAATCTCATGTGAGCGGCATATTTTCTGATACACTGTTTGTAGCATCATGTACAGCTGAAAAGAAAACCAGAATGGGTAAGGCTGAGGTGGCTGTAGCAACTTCTGTAGGGTTGCTTCTCCTCCCTAACATGCCACCACCCTCCTCAGCCGTTTAGTGGCTGTGGTTGAGGAAACCTCGTTAGTTCCATTTGTAGCTTTCATTTAAGGGCTTTCCCCTTGACAGCAAGGCTGTGGCAGAGCAGCAGTTATTAGTGAGCCCACTGGAGAGTTGTGCTGGACATGCTTCAAGCTACAGTCTGTGGCTTTTAGTTTTTAATTAACCTTGGGTTGTGGGGAATAGCTGAAAAGGGTCCTCAAGCATTCAGAGCTTGGGTTTCTTCCCATTAAACCACCCTGTCCCAAAACAAGATAAGATATTTTCATGGAGGGGTGTTGCCCTCTTTTATTATTGAAGTGTGGCATTGAAAGACAGCCAAGGTTACCAAAACACCAACCCCCAGGAGATAAAAGAGCCAAATCCTTGCTAACACCAACCCCATGTGTGATAAACTGAAAGGAATTCATGGTAATTTTTCTTTTTTCAGTTACACCACATTTTTGCCCAGGTCTTTGCGAAGGTAGTGAAACCCTATTGGTTTTTATTAAGAAAAAAGTTACTGGATTAATTTTAGAGTAGGAAAGTTATATTACTTTGTACAGCCCAATAAACAATGAGGTTGCAGTGAAAGCTAGGTATGAAAGCCTCCTGCTGCAGTTACTGGAGGCTTTTCTTTAGGCATAGTTGTCAACCATTAGATTCAATGGGGTACATTCTTTAAGCATCAGGCTTTGCTATGGTTCTGGTAGAGTTGCCTGTAAAAGCTATGAATCGAGAAGATGTTCACACACATCCTTCTGAGATACACAAACTGTCTAATGAGTTGCTTGTGTGTGTGCCATTCAGATGAGAGGCAACTGAATGAGGGTTCCTGCTTGCTCTTGTTTCAGTTCCCTACAAGAGTTTTGCAAGTGAGGTCATATTCTTGATCCCATACTGTGCCACACTGTATGTTCTGCTTCACACAGTAGTCCAGGGATGCTTATATTTCACCAGCTCTTTTTGTATGCATCACAGGATCGTAATCTCAGGCTCTCTACCATAAATCTTTCAGTGTTGTGCATGCCTGTGAAGTTGATAACCAGAATCTCTCCCTTGGCCATTTTGAGCTTTTGCCAGAGGTTTGTAAGGTTTTTTGTAACGTTTCTGTAGAAGGGGCTGCACACTCAGAAGTAGTTTGAAGTGCTTGGGGTTTTTTTTCCCCAAACCTTTTTACCCGCTGTGACAAAGAAATTTAAAAGGGCATATGGAAGTCCATTTTTACCATTCAGTTGCCTGTGTTTTACTGCACTGCATTTTAAATGACTGGCCAGGGGCCTGGGATGTCCTTGAGGAAGCAGCTGGGTCCATGAAGCCAATGTTTTACTCACAGAGCCAAGAAACCCTTCCGTTGCTAACACCCCAAATGAGCTCACATATGCTGGTTCTACAGCTTCTCCAATGTTTTATCCAAACTGAGGCTCCCAGTGATTCCAGCGCCGCAGGGCTGTGTCAGTGCTAACGTTTCCCCTAAATTGTCCCTCAGGCTGCTGCTTAGCACAGCGTCAGCACTGCCAGTATGGGAGAAGCACAGAGCCAGAGAATCCCTCTGCCCCCCTCCACTGGTATTTTAACATCCAGCCTTACTCTGAGCTTTTGGAGATTTAGTTTCGATGTAACAAGATTGTATTTTTGACAGCTTGACATGTGCTCTACTTATTAAACAGAACGTGCTCTGACAAGGAAGGGTAACCTCTTTCTTGCCATTTCAGAAAGGGAATTGGTAAGCCCCATCCGTGCAGGCTAGGCAGCCTGGTGGCCTGGCTTTGCAAAGGTGATGTTCTTCACAGGAGCAGATTTTAACAAATGTTCTTGAGGGGAATTATATCCTGCGAAGCACGAGTTGTCAGGAGATGTAAATGTATGTCTCTTAGGAGGGACAAAAATGCAAACTGGGGTGTGAACTGCATGGTCACACCTGTATTTGTGACCATGCAAAGCAACGTCTGCTTTTTAAGTCCTTGTGTGTTTATTATGTCCAGTCTTTCCATAAATATGGGGGTGTTCTCCTATGTCTATAAAAAAAGACATGAGTCATAATTTTCATAAAGTATGGGATATTTCAAATTTATCAGTTTTTGGGTGTCCCACACAAGACAGCTGGTAGGGCTTGATTTTCACATAGTGGGTGCTAAAAATGAATCTTTTATGGGTAAATTAAAGTTATCCACTCGAAGCAGTTACATTGCCAGTCTTCTGTCCATGAGGATATATAATACGTGGTAAAACTGAGTCCATTTTTTCTTGCTAGTATTTTTTTTTTGAACCAGTGACTAGGTCAAAAATAAAACCCCTGTAGATAAATGTCAGCTTCATTTAATCAAGTAAAATTACTGAGCAAAGTCCCTGCTCTTCTCATATATACTCCACACATTTCTTCTTCTGAATGAAAAGACAGCCTTTCCCTGTAACTCCTTCTTTGAGTAAGCTTTCTCCTATGCTGTCAGTAAGGCTGATGAAGACATGTTAGTGACCTTGTTTAATGTGTTTATTTCAACAGACAAATTCTGGTATTGTCGACTTTCACCTAATCACAAGGTCTTGCACTACGGAGACTTGGAAGAAAGTCCCCAGGGAGAAGTCCCTCATGATTCCTTGCAAGATAAATGTAAGTCACGCACGAAGACTGTAACACTGTATGCTTCTTTTGTGCTAGTTCTTCTTAAAAACTTGCAGTAGATTTCTCGTAACACAGGACATTATCAACAGCTCTCTTTATGAAGACAGAGAGCAGGGGATATTTCCTCCTGCATTCAAACACTGCTGTCTTGGGTTTGGCAAGCGTGTGTGTGGGGACTGAGTTGAGCTTTTCAATGAGTTTATAATTTCATTCAGCTTGGAAACGTCATGTCTCTCCTAGGGAGGAACACAGTTTATTTTCATTGCTCATCCAACTGCGGACATCAAATAAAAATACTTGGGCATGTTCAGAGGCAGTGCCTGTCCATGGAGACAGGCAGTCTAGTAACTGGAGGAGGAACACGTGGCAGAGGTCTTTTTTGTTATTGTGAGGAGTGGACTTGAAGATGATACGTCACTGTGAACAGTATTGAGAGGACCTCACCGTTTCCGTGTACCCAGCTGGGGGAGGACATGTCTCTGTGGCAACTCCTACCAGGGGATTTATTGGGATCTTTCTTATGGATAAAAGCAATTTTGGAGCTCTTCAGAACCATCATACTCCAGTGATTTCTCCTTTGTCCTTCAACATGAGTTGCAGGGTTTTAACCTGCAGTCCAGGGAAGATTTTTATGATAATGGAAATAATGAGTATAGTTCTGTTGCTGGGAGGTGACTTCAAGAAATCCAGCATTGAATAAGGAATCATTTCTTTTTATTCTTTTCTGAAAATTCTTGGCATTATCAAATTAGACATGCTTATACAGGTAATTCAGCTGGTAGTTCCACTTCTTTCATGGAATGGCAGAAAGACTAATTTTTCAGAAGTTTGAAATTTTTCCAGCCTGAAAATTGGGGAATGATTTGAAATTTCCTCCCCTAACCTGTTTGTTGCCAGGCAGCACCTTTTAAAATGTCCAAGTGCTCCCAGATGCAGTCTGAGAGGGAAAGAAGAAAAGCCTGTGTGGTGCTGGAGCCCGGAGAGTTTGCAGTCACGTTCTCCTGTTTTCCTTGCCTTACAGATTGCCTCAAGGATGTTCCACAGTCTTACTGCAGTCTTGGCAGAATGTAGGACAGGGCCTCACATTGCTGCATTGGCACAGAAAGAGGTTGTTTTTCTGGACAAGGCTTAGAGAAACAGCCCTAGAATGTTACAGTAGTGTCAGGGTGACAGAAGAATGAAAGTCACGCTTGAACTGCGGGCACAGTTACAAGACCAGCAGTTCCCAGATTTGTTTGCTTGGAGCACACTTCCGTGCACAGACCCCTGACCCTGACTGTGAGCTTCATCTGGCTCTTACTTTTTCCATGGGCTCAGGAATGTCAGTATCCCATGGGGGCAAAAGGCTCCTATTTTAGAAGCCATTGGGCCAGACCTACATGATTCCCTCAGTATGGCTGCTGGCAGAGCAGATACTGATGCAGTTTCAGAAAGACGTGGTTATTTCATCAGTATCTCAGGTTTTCAGGCTATGAATGGCACAAGCTCTACCGTAGTGCTACCCACATCAGATGGAGTTTCATTAAACAATGTTGAGAATATTGCAAGTCACAAGATTATAAAGTGGCACTATTGTTTGAAACATATCAAACCAAACTGGCTTGAGCATTTTACAGAATACTTGTCACAAATATTCTGGTTTTCTCTGGATAGACTTACTGATTTTTGAATTCTTAAAGTTTGAATATGATGAGCAACTTGTCAGCATTTGGAGCCAGGTCCACAGATAAAAGAGAATAGGTGGGTAAGAAAACAGAACCAAGAGAAGCAGCATCGAGTATTTTGTGTACTCCTTGCCAAGCCTGATTAGTCTCTATCTCCAAAAATAAACGTGTGGGTTTTTAACCTTTTCACTTCTGTGAATGTCACCCCTCTCTTCAGGCTGGCAGAGTTAACAAACCATGCAGACTCCAGCTGGGACAGAAAACAGCTGCCCTCCTTCTCAAGGCTTTATCTGCTGTGAGCAGATCACATCTGTGCTCACACCCTCCAGCATCTTGTAGTCAACTTCTGATACCTCCTGAAGACTTTGATTCTTTTTTTTTAAAGCAAGGCATAAGCCAAGTTCCAGATAAATAAAGATGAGGATGTCACATCAGTCTGTGATCTCCCATAGTAACTGCATTCAGATCACACAGATCAAGTGTATGAAACCTGGAGAAAAGCCTTCTTGGTTGAGAGGTCTGACCCTAGAAAACCCTATCTTATGCAAAAAGAAATTGTTTTTCTGGGCCTCTTCAGCAAATGGCAGGAACTCTTTTTTCTTAACACCTTTCTACCACAGTTGCAGTCAAATATCTCCCTAATGTCCCAGTTTATCCTAGCTCACTCTTGCCTCTCAAAAACAGTATCTCCTCTTCACCAAAAAGTAGGGGACTGTCAGAGACATAAAAACTCAGCAGGCCCACAGCATAAGATCCTGAGACTAAAGGCAGGAGAATTTGAGTAGTGAAAACCCAAATGATTTCCATTCTTTTCAGTTTTCCATGCAAAGCAAATACTTGAAAAATGTCTATTACATCCCATGCCATCCGTTTGACTGTAGTGCTGAGGTAATCTGTCATAAAATATATAATGCTGCTGGACCCAGTAGAAGAGTAAATGCATTTCTCCTCTCCAGTATTTCCATTAGAGTTTGTACTGGGCAGTAACAGGTTTTCATATTACTATCCTGTTCTATATATAAGATACTTTTCTACAGCCACAAGGATAATGGATTATTTATAGATCGTAGAAACTGTCAGTCAGAGACCGTATTGTATTCTAGAGCATATAGATTCTCCATAATGTAATTACCTTTGGAAAATTGACTTCCGCTTGAAACTCAGAGAAATTTATCTTTCTGCTTTAGTGACCTCACTCTGTGACTCTGAGTGGCAGCAGATTCCCATATTTTTTCTTACCTTTTTTTTTCACCCCCAGTCTTTTCTGATCACTTTGCATTTTAAAGCAGTTGGAATGGCTCACTGTAAGCCTTAGTATTCCTTATTCCTGCTAGTACCAGAAAGCAACTAAACTCCTGATGGGAATGAAATACAGCACTATTTTAAGAATTTAAAATTTAACTTTTGAAAGAAGGACAACAGCACTGAGCGGTCCAACTTGCCCAGCATCCTCTCTCCAGCAGAAACTTCATGTGGATGCCTGGGAAAGAGCAACAACAGAGCAGGCACATTACATTAACGAGGAAGAAAACTATATGGTTTTGAGATACATGAGCACACATACTGTCCAGACACAGGTACGCATTTATATGAAACACTCTTACCCAAGGTAGTCTAAATAGGCAAGAAAAAGCATTTTCAGACTTTAATCCAGATGCCTGAAGTTTTGTCAAGACTCGCTGTTTCCCGTGTTAGTTGTTTTCTTCCAGTTTTCTTTCTTATGAAAGGCTGGAAACGGCAATGGACATGGCAATTTTAACACATTAGTCTTGCCTCTTTTTAAGCTCAGTAGCTTTTACATACCTTGGTTATAACTAATTTTCTGGGGTTTGATTTTCTTTCTTTTTAATGCAGTGCCAGTGGCAGATATAAAAGCTGTTGTGACTGGGAAAGACTGCCCACACATGAAGGAGAAAGGAGCTCTTAAACAAAACAAGGTATGGTTCTCAAATTGTTATGAACACATACTGTGCAGAATACAAAGCTTGTCAACTTGACCTTCCCTGAAGTAGCACAGGTGTTTTTCATTCCAGCCTGCCACATTTCCATGTGTGTTTCCACCTCAGACCATTTGAGTTAAATTATTGGGACAGCTTACCCTTCCTTACTCATATTTCATGGCAGACGTGCATTGTGATACACTCAGGGCATGACCAGAATGGTCTTCAGTAGTGATATTTTCTACCTCTAAAGCAAGGCAGCAGTGGCTACTCCTATATTGTCTCTGACAAATAACTAGTTTGTTCCAGCTGTGTTCTCTGATGTGAGCCCACATTCAGTCAACACGTGCCAGAATTGCAATTAATGTCCAGCTGATGATACCTGCAGGTCCAGTCAGGTAGAAAAACTACTGCCAACAAAAGATTGAAAGATAAATCCTGGGCAATTAAGGAGGCATATAAGGATGTGCTCAGCAGCCTGTTTGGGAAAAAATGTGTAGGAGACAATATTCAGCTTAAATTAGATTTATACTACCTTTCAGAGTTTCAGATCAAGAACTGTAAGCTGACACTAGTACTAAAATTGTGCAATGCCAGAATCTTGCAGAGTTTTTGTTAGTAAGAACTGTCACCACTTCAAGAAGAAATTACGTTACTAGCAAAGTCAGGCATCATTAGGTAAAGGTTTTTGAACATACCTCATACCATATTCTATGAGGTATGTCCATAAATTTTCTATCACGTTGTCTCTCTGACCTTACGTGAAGCAATGTGACTCTAGTGGTGTTCAGTCTGACCTAGAATAACACCCTGAGAGGTCTGGGAGCCAGATCACAGGTTTTGAATCAGAATTTTTAATTGCCTGAAACTGAGAAACTTTGGATCCAACCAGAAGGAGATTTTGATGAACAAAATAGCGAAGTTAAGAGTTCCTGCTTCAACACTCTAAGATAAAATTGGAAAAAGCAGTTCTGATGGGACCCATAAAAATTGTCAAAGCTACATCACACAACTAGTTGCACCTTCACAGCTTCAACTTTTCTTTCCTTAACTATGCACAGATAGGCAGAGCATCTTGAGTATTTTTTGCATTTGTTTTCATACAGAGAAGTTGCTCTCCTTTCAACATTGGCTTTACATGGTAGGAAAGGAAAAAGTCATGCCAAGTGAGGAAAAAAAATCCCAGGAGTATTTTTTCCTTGTTGATATCCTGAATCAGGCCATAAACACACACATGAGCACAATAGATTACGTACAACTCCTACCTCATGTTACAGCAGAACCATCAACACATTTGGCTGGGACATTTATATGATGCACATAAAATATTTTTAGTGCTTCCTTGTCTTAGCACTCATATGTCCGCACAAAAGGGAAAGATGGAAAGCGGTGGGAGGCAGTGATGGAAATGTGTCATCGTTATGGAGCAGTAATGTCTAGATAGTATCTAATGCTAAATAGGAATGCTGCAGATCAGTTTGTCCTCAGCTCTAGGCATTGCCCTATTTCCTTAGGTAAAATTGCTTTGGACTGGTATAAAATTTCAGGCTGGGAACGTGAAGATCAGGAATTCATAGGTAGCATGGCTGCATCCTTCACTGGAGCATTCTATTTGTGACCGGGGCAGTGGCAATTTTGATGGTTTTACTATTTCTGATGTGGTGCAGGGGTTTTGATGGGGTTTGGGGTTTTGGGTTTGGTGGGTTTGAGTTTTCTTATTTCCTCAATTCCTTGTTTCTTTCCCTGAGAAGTGCAGAATTTTTGAAATTATCTATCATCCCAATCAAACTGTCAGGCACAATATTGCAACTACTTAACTGGCATAGGAATAACGTTATTTGCAGCATATCAAGTTATATACGGGTTATGAAATTAAAGTTTATAAAAAGGCGGACACAGGATGCAATTCAGTTGAATTTGGTGTATGAAACCTTTCACTTTCTGAACTTTCACAATCAGTGATATATTTTTAAGAGGCCTTTTCATCCTGTACTTTCTTTGTACATACGTAAGTCCACCTCAATTTTAGTCATTGGCAGAAAAGAAAATTGAATGGCAGAATGCCATGCTATGAGCATACCTGGAATTGGCAAAATGTCCATAACAAAAGCTTCAGTGTCTCTTCATTTGCCAGCACATGGCCATTGTTCCTCCAGCAGTACAATTCAGAAAGAAATAGAAGTTAAACTGAATTGGAATTTGCATGCATATGAAACTGGAACGATGTGGTAGGACCAGACCTGAATCCACTGTTGGTCATCTTGCTTGTGTTTTTAAATTAGGTTTAGTTTTTAAATGCTCATTTCTGACTCTGAGGTAGTATCAGTGAATTTCAAGGAAATGAAATATGTTAGATTTTGCAGCCTTCAAAAGAAAGAATGACAGAAGAATTAGGAAAAAAACATTGCCAGGTATTTTGAAGTATTCTCCTATCACCCTTTATTTGCTGATGTGGCAGGTTTTTGGCTTTGTGCCTTTTTAGTCAGCTGAAATGGTTCTGCTCACTTCCCTGATGAATGAAGATAATCTCTTCTCCCTTCTCCCTTTTCCCTTTTCCCTTCTCCCTTCTCGTCTTGTTGAACAAGTTCCCTGCTGCTGCCTGTCTAGGTAGTTCTTTGGGGCAGATCTTCTGCCTCTGGCAAGCAAACTGAACATGGCAAGGCCTCAGCCTTCAGTAAAGACATGGGAGTTTTGAGGGTATTGAAGACAGAGTAGGCAGAAGGTAGTGAGGTCATTCCAGCTGCATGGGATCACTTTGCCATAGGCACACAAAATGCCTGTTCATGAAAAATTCATTCCAGCTTGCTTCTGGCCTCTGTTGGGGACCACCAGAGACTGGGGGAGAGGGGAGGTCTGGGCAGGGGAGAGCAGCCTTCTCTTCATACCACCTACAGCAGCTTCTCCCACAGAGCTGAGTGCAGGGAGTGGGAAGTATTGGCCTGCCCTTGCAGAGTCTCTTGTTCTCTGTTTTCAGCGCAGCTCAGGAGAGAGGCACATTGTGGGTTCCGGTGCTGTTACCTTTGAGAAGCATCTAGGGAAGGGCAGAGGTCTGACATGTGGAAAGAGCTAGGAGTGCCAAGGGAGTAAGTTCAGCAGCTTGGGGTGCAGGAGGAGGAAAGCAAAACAAAGGAAGGAACAGGTTGGAGGGAATGTGAGATAAAATAGACCAGAGGGATAGAGAAACAAGTGGTAAAGGCTTGAGTGAAAAATCACTGTGAGAAAGGTTGAGAAGTAGAACAGAAAGAGGAAAAGAAAAGCACAGATGGCTCATAAAGACTGACCAGTTCTCCCTTAAGAATTGCCAGTTCCTCCTTGTCATTGATGGGACTGTAACAAAACCAGGTGGGGGTCCCTGACAAGTCAGCCAGCTCAACCACTGAGACCACCATCGGTGTGGAGGGCCAGTTGGCAACTCCAGTTCTTTTGGTTTCCATTTTCCTTGACAGTTTGCTGTGCATAAAGCAACAGAGATACTGGCACCTGGAAGCTGTAATTCCCAAGCCTTTAGAGTCCAGAGCAGCCAGCAAAGAAGCTGAGCTGTAGCCAGGGCTGCCAAAATAACACTTTTCCCCAGAAGGAGAAGCTTGATGCCCTTAATGTAGTCCCTTCTCATTCTCTGCCTGACTGGAAATTACCAAACCCTTGACTTTCTGACACATGCCTCTTCCAAATAGAGATTTTTGTCCTTCTTTTTCTCTCCTTGAGGTGAGGAAGTAGTTAATTCATTGGAGTTTCCCAAAGGAAAAATTAAAGGGATCAGGACTGTGGGATTGTTGACCTTCATGAAATTCAAGAACATCATAGTATAGCAGTACAAGCCCTTTTTTCAGAGCTACATTTTATTTTCACAACCTCAGGGGCATTACTTGGCGCGTTCTGCCAGTAATTTATAACACCGTGTGAGGAGAAAATGCCAGGTTCATGTGGGCAGAGGTAGATTTGTTTCTGTAATGAGGGACATCACTCTTAATAAGGTGTGGCTGAGAGACATACCTCCAACACAAAAAGGTCATGTGAGCCCTGAGCCATTTGTTTGCTGAGTGCACCAGTGCTGTTAGTACTTGCAGCTTCCATGGGGATTTAACACAGTGAGGATTGAACACAGCTTTGTCTCCTGCAGCCTGGCAATGCATCAAGTTGAACCTGGTAACTAAACTCAAGGAAAACAAGAACATTTCCCATGAGAAGCCTGATCTCTTATTATCCAAGATTATCCCTAAGGATTGCAAGTTTTATGGTTCAGACTCTGCTCTTAATCATACAGCTTCAAAACCAAAAAAGCCCTTATAGAAATCCAAATACCCATGTCTGTCTCAGACTGGGAGATCAGGAAATCTAGAACAATGTTTATGCTGTAGTCCTCACAGTCAATTCTTCCATTTTAAAACTTAGTGTAGCAAATTTAGGAAGCTGTTCTACTGTCACTGCTGGCAGTGCAGGGACTGTTGTCAGATGAGAGTCAGCAAAAGCCGTCAGTGTGACAGGGCTGAGGAAGCAAAGAGGCAGAAACAACAGGACATGTGATACAGATCATAGTTACATTCAGCACTCTGCTCTGTAGCTGGGTCTCATCTCAACAATTAATATATCCGTATCACTGAGCTTACAGATTGTGAGATCCTTGTCATGGCACTTGTAGTGATGCAGGCAGAAACCATAATATGACAACAGATAAGGTAACATTTTTGCATGCTCACTGCTGGCCACTGAACGTTCATTATTTATTCAGGTTGTCTGTGTTTCCCTGTGGGAATTCAGGTCCAGGTGACTTTTAGGGAAGGTCAGCACTTTATGAATTCTCCTAGGTACCTTTTACAATTCCAGCTTCAGTGCTTAGGGGAAAAAACGATGATTGCTTTTTCCTTTCCCAAAATTCCTTTGGGTCTTTAAGTAACAGGCATAGTTTGGCTTGACTGAGGCTGGCGATTCTGTTTCAGATGGAAACAAAATTACAGAAATCTCCTGAGACTGAATAATTTAGTATATTTCCAGCAGCGAAAAGAACATAAGTATATACCAGGATATTAATTGTCCTGACAAGATTTTTAACACAAGGAATCAAACCTTGCAGAACTTTGTGAGTTTAATGTATACAAATTGAAAAAAATCTGTGAGTCTTCATGAAGAGTTTCTTGCAAGTGTATACGCTATTATTCATTATATTGGTTTTAGTCCTCACCACTACCTAGCTCAAATTTAAATTCAAGTGCTAAAGTAATGCATGACCCAGTGGGCTACAGTAAGCACTGAGGTGGGTGAGTTTGTTTTGACTGAAGCATCTGTGGTGGGATTCTTGCTGTGCCAGTCTCTTGCAGTGGTCTGGTACTGCTGCAGCTTTGGCCTGACAGGAGACTGCCATAACCTGTTTTGTGACTTGTTTTGGGATAGGATAGGAAAAAAAGACAGACCTGAATGTAGGAATGCTCTCTCATGCAGCATTAATATGTGTTTGTTTGTATTGTTCCAGGAGGTGCTAGAGCTTGCCTTCTCTATATTGTATGACTCGAGTGGCCAGTTGAATTTCATTGCTCCAGACAAGCATGAGGTAAGTCAAGTTCAGAGTACAGAAATTTCTTTGAAGTTTTCTTAGCTGCTTTAAGGCACCAGATGGCTTTGTAAGAACATAAGAATGGGCATCTGGGCCCAGGATGCCAAGGTCCATCTAAATCAGTGTCATGGCTCTAAAACAAACTGAAATTCAAGGGATAAGTATAGGAACAAGACCTTCTGCAATTTTCTTGCATATCTGAGCCACAGAGAAACATGTTTTGTATTCCTGCATCACAGAGTACATGAACTCCAAATTAAATATCAGTATTTCTAAGCCCTCCTAAAAACCAAGCCATAAGAAAGAGAAGTAAGAGAGCTTGGGAAGACCTTGAAATTCTACAGACCTTGCTCACCATTTCCCGATTTCTTGCAGTCTGCTGTACTTTAGAGAATTTTGCTGTGTGAACTTTTAACACTGAGAATTTGTACAGCCAGACTTTGAAAGAATCACTGCCAGCCTCAGTTCATTTTGACAATGCCAGCATAATCAGGGCTGGTTATACCATCATTGGGTCTCAGTTTCAGCCAAAGACTTGTGCTCTCCAGAATGGCAGATCTCCTTTTTCTTGCTTTCACATTGCTTAAGACCATTCATGACAGGTGATCATAAAAGGCCCCCTCTATTCCATCTCCACAGGGGAGTGCTTTGCAATGGCTTTCACTTGTATAAAGGCAACATAAATACCAATAACAAGGATGAATGATTGCCCCTTACCTGCTCCCTTCTCTTAGTGAAAGCCACAAGGAAATAGAAGACATCATCACCTTCTGGAATGTGATGGGATTAATTTACCTAATTGCTTAGAATCATTGGATGTGTTTCAGAGAAATTTCAAGTAAAGACTTAGCAGAATGCAGTATATTTTAAAAAATCCTTCTTACTTCTAAAGCAAGGAGAGTTGTGTTCCATTTGCACACTTATTTTGTGGTATCACATTTGGTCTCAGTTCAGGACACTGTGTTAAGATGATGAACTACAGAAGATTGCTTTAAGCTTCATTATACTGTAGTGTTAAAAAAAATGCATGAAATTTCTCTACAAGTGTATTAGTTATGCCACTTCAACATTTGTTGTTCTGGTCTAAAACCTTCAACTAAATCTTAATTTTAGGAGAGGAGGTATGGTTATGCCCATTTGGGTCTTTCTCTGGATTAATATTTGAGTGCCATTTTCAAGAACTTTCATTCCAGAGAAATATTTGCTGGCCAGTTTTCATGTAAGAGAAAGGAGCAATAGTATCCCAGGCACAATGTGCCACTAGAGCTGTAATTCTAAGCAAAACATGGTTGTCTCCATGTTCAATGATTTCTGATATAAATTCTTCAGAAACTGAATTCTAGATTGTTTCAGCTCATAAGCACAAATGGTCATGAAAACCAACAATTTTTTGAGCTGCTGTATCACAAATACAGCCTATAGCTACAAGTGGATTTTAATGGTCTGACTGTTCAAAAGCTGCTACTGCATCCCACTGACAGGCAGTAGCAGTGAGATGCACTAACCCAATTGCTCATGATTGCATTAACACACCTTTTATCTTCATTTCTCTTTCTGGTCTTGTGCAGCTTCTTTGAAACAAAATTAATATGTTCAAAAAAAATGGCCAGAGGCAACAGTCTCTGCTGCCATTTGGCAGTTCCCAAATGAAAGTTTTTAAAAGGACATCTCGTTTCCTCTGTATTTTTCCATGGCCTGCAGAAGAGTGAGTTGTGATTAAAGTAGAAAGCACAAATGTTCAGAGGAAGCACGCACAAGGACAGGCAAGTAGCATGTTGTGAAGCCCGTGACTCTTCATCAAAGTACTTGGGGTACCTGTTGATAGAAGTGCTAGTTTAGCAGCATTGTCACTCTGGGAGGTTTGGTGGTGATATCTCAAGATTCGAAAAGCTTTGTGTGAAGCACCAGGAATGACGTTGGTAGATGACAATTTCAGGTCAGGCTTGCAGGGCTTTTTTTAAGTACTTGTGCAGCCCTCGTGATTGTAGAGTGAGGTTGAAATGTGGGAGTTGAGTGTGTCCTAAAAAGAAAAATTGAACGAGGTTCATAGGATAATTCTGTCTGCAGGGAACCTTGGAGGTGCCCCCAGTCCAACCTCCTGCTCAAAGCAGGTCAGCAGTGAGCTCGGACCAGGTTGCTTAGGGCTGCATCCAGATGGATGAAGCCTGTGCGACCTTTCTAGTTCTACTGTCTTGACTCCCAAGGCAATTCTTTAATAAAATCTCATTACTGAACCAGTATCATTGAGATTTGGACCTCATTCTAGCACACTTAAGTTTGTCAATTCCCTTAGCCATCTGTTGGAGCTTACTGCGAGCCAGAGGATTCAGTACTATGAGATCACTCCATTGTATTTGTTTTTCATTTAAATACTAATAACTGGTTTCAACTACATAGCTAAAAAGGTGGATTAATCTTATCCTTGATTTTTGACAGAGAAACTGATGAGGGAGGCCATAATTAGGTTTCATTGGAGTTTTATGAAAATGAATCCCGTAAATTAATTTTTCAGTGGCTCTTCGCCTCTTTTGCATATTAAAAAGAAAAAAGCTTCTGAATGAATGCCTCTGTTTTTCCACCATCTCATTAGGATGTCTCTCTGCTCAACATGTGCAGGAGTTTAATTAGGTGCATTTGCCAATATGGAGATTAGAGAGGAAGCCCCTTTTCCAGGCCATTGCACTCATCAGAACTGTGGCCAGAATTTGGTTTCTGTGGGCCCTGAATGAGTTATATCTGGAAGATGAGAGAACTGCAGTTCTGCTTTCTGGCTCTCTGGGATTCCTCCCCAGAGGAAGCGCTGGCCGCACTCGCTGCGCAGGTGATGAACGATTTACGTCAGGGGCTGCATCTGTTGAAAAGATTCTCTGCTCTCCTGTAACCTGAGCAGAGCCTTTTGCTTTTCTGATCCTTTCTTCATAACGAATTCAGGGAAGACTTTCCCAAAGAAAGATTTCAAGTAAATCATAAAAGATTATAGTCTTTTCAAATACAATTATTTTTCTAGTATAGCTTCTTTCTTTTCCTGATGTTCTGCATACACTGCAAAAAAATTGCATGCTTTAAAAGTCTTCGGTGGCACACTTTGACAGCCTAGAATAGGCAGGCTAAGTTGTTTGTTTGGTACCTGTCAGCAGGACAACCTGAACTCTAAAGTCTCTTCTATGTAGCTGATCTCATGTTAGAGCTGCAGCTTGGCTTGCCCACACCCTGGGTGAAAAAGCTCCCTCTGCTACTGTTTTGTTACTGACTTAAGTGGGTTGGATTTCACTTCGGATGCTGAAGTGTGCTAACCCATCCTATTTTTAAAATATGCCCTTCTTCTGGATGAAGAGGGGGGCTTCTCTCTCCTCCTTAAAAATAATCCTCATTTCTGCTGTGGGATGAAGTCAACCATGGCTATCTTTAAACTTGGCGGCATCATGTAGCAAATGGTCAGCTAAATTTAAAAACCATTTTTTTGGCTTGAAATCCAGCAGAAGTATTTGTAAGATAAAAATGCAGTTACGGTTGATTTAATTTTTCTCCTGCAAACTAGGACACAAGTTCATGATTCAAATCTTTATTTTTAGATGATAGCATTTGAGTACTTCTGTTCATAGTTGAATAAATGGCTTGTAGTAATAAATGAAAGTGACTTATTCAATAGAAGTTGACTCTAGATCACCAATCTCCCTCGAATTTGTTGCTGATTTAAAATGGTTATTCAGCCCACGTTTATCACAAGCTGTCAGCTGTTGGGAAAGATGGCATCTCCTATTAGGAAAAAGCTAACAGTAAGGAAAAGGTTTTAGAGGCCAGTTCAGCTTTTGCAGCATTTAGTATTACACCCAAGCAGCTTGGCATTTAATTTTCATGAAGGACATAGCATTAACTGACTGTAGTTTTCATAATATGTTATTTTGTGTAAAATAGTGGTAAAGTAGGCATAGATATGTGAGACTATCAGCTGTAACAACTTCACGTATAGGAAAGCAAACCACGATAAAAGTATATGGATAGTACAGGATTTTTTACACGAGGAGTCAAGAAGGATTTGGGGGTGGGATTCAGTTCACTTAACTGTCGTGGATTAAAAGTTTAGTTAGTGTAAGATAATCAGGCTTTTTTAATAAGTACTGGGGAAAGAGAATGAGAGGAGTGAAGGAGATTTCTCCAGAGGTTCATTGTCCTAAGTTAGATATTGTTCCTTCTCCAATAACTCTGGAAGAAGGTTCAACAAAAAATTGGGAGGAGATAGCAAATTGTCAAAAAACTAAATATTGTCATTTCTTCCCATTTTCTGGATTTTTTTTTCCATTTTCTGAGCAGTTCAGTGAAAGCCTTTTTCATTATATGAGCTGATAAAATGCATCAAACTTATTTGAGGTCTCTTTGTAAGTCCCCATGGGAGCAATTACTGTAGAGGACCAGACCAGACAAGGAGTTTGTGTATGAAAAGTCTATTAATGGCAGTTTTTATCCTTTTCCTGTGCAGTACTGTGTATGGACCGATGGTTTGAACGCCCTCCTTGGGAAGGATATGTTGAGTGACCTAACGCGGAATGACCTAGACACGCTGCTCAGCATGGAGATAAAGCTACGCCTCCTTGACTTGGAAAATATACAGATCCCAGATGCTCCCCCACCTATCCCAAAGGAGCCCAGCAACTACGACTTTGTTTATGACTGTAACTGAGGCAGTCACTGAAACTTGCTCTGAAACTGGAAATACATTATAACTAGAGAGATATTAAAAAAAAAAAAAAAAAGAAGAGTGTGAGGAAAAAAAGAAACCCACTTTTGCACCTTGGATTTTGGCTTTGGGGAGGGATGTAGAAACACTTGCATTCCTCTCTGTTCCTTGCATCCCTTCCTTCCCCATCACCATCTTCCCCATTGTTCATCCAAATCCACATTGCTTTAATTAACTTGTAATTGCGAGCCATTGGCCTTGCTTAAGGCAAAGACTGCCACTAAGAAGCACCCTCCTGAGGACCTTTTTTACATTTTTAATACTGGAATAGACATTCTTAACTAAAGGACGTTGTTATCAAACTGCATGCCTGTGAAACCCACTTGGCAGGGCAGAGGCTTTAACTGGAAGGAGGAGGGAGGTAGGGAGCAAAAGCAGCTACTGTAAGCAGAAGATTTCCCCAGACACTCACAAGAGTCTGCTCACCACTGAATCCAATGTGATGATGAAATTCGTTAACTGCTTCCCAGTGCTTGCACCATCCGTCACTGTCATTATTCTCTCCACCGTCATCTCAGCTCTTGCCTCCAGCCTTCACCCAACTGAGCGGCTCCCAGAATGGAAAGTCTGCAGGTTTTGCTGTACCATACGCTGCGATGCTGCAACAGCTTTTAACTTCTTTTCCTCCCAGCTCTTACAATAGCCCCACACTAGCAGATCACTCGCACAAACCGTGTATGAAGCCACTAGTGTGTCCCATTCCTGTAGCGTTCCCTAAGCCTCAGTTGCCTCTGAAATTGGCTTGTTGCTATTTGAAGTGATTATTATTTCCTTGGTCCAAAGTTCAACAGTAATTTTCACAAATTAATTACAACTGCCAAACATCCAGGTTTACATTGTTGTCATTGCTACAGTGTTAGAAATTTGCAAGGGATTTTTTTTGTACGGGTTCTAATTTTTTTATTTTATTTTGCCAAACAAATATATTTAATGAAAACTAATTTCATTGTGAGTACTTTTGGGGAACAATATTTTTACTTAATTTCCATTTGGAACATTTGCCCTGAAGGGAAAAAACAGCCTTTCCCTTCAACTTCACTGTTGAATAAAAATCAGAGTTGTGATGATTCTTGGAACTTTGTTTTTCTTCTGAGATTGTCTTTTATTCCTTATGGTTCCTAGAAATTCTGAGCTGTTTAGTACAAAGAGGAGTGGGAAAACCTTTCTTATCTGCATCTGATTTGACTTACTTGTTTGTTAGTGGTGACAAGGACGAGAAGCATGCAGAGATCTCCATTGCCATGGTTACATGAGCCTTCCTGTGAGAAGGGCCCTTGTGAAATCCAGAATCCCAGCATACCAATGTGCTCACCGTCAGTTCAAGGCTGCTGCCTTTCCTATGTTTGCTGGACAACTGTCTTCCTGTATTTCTGTTTTCTCCATTGACAATGTTTATGGCTGCAGCAGGTTGGTATTAGGAAGGTTTGAGCTTTGCGGGATGGATTCCATTCATCCTCATGTTTTTCTAGGTATTTCACTAAGTTCAGCTCCAAAAGTCTGAGTCTAGAGAAACCTGCCAGCTCTTTCCCTCCCACTGCACATGCTGAAGACAGATGTTTATCAGTGTAAATTTCTCTCCTGCTCAGACCCAGCTGAAAAATACTGTGAAGGCATTTTATCAGAACTTGTGTGCTAGTGAGAAACCCAGAAGGTGGTTCCAGTTCTGACAGTCATAGAAGTTCTCCACAGAGGTGACCTTTGCTTCATCCAGATGACTCTGGGGAAAACATCCTGACTGGCCTCACACAAGTTGAGGAGACAAGTGATGTTCTGCAGGTGCAACAAAAAGGAAGATCAGAGAGCATTGTATGAATTCAAGCACGAAACTCCCAAGGAAGGTGCCTTCCTGAAGCTGTGCTTGCAGTATTTTATGAATGCCTTAATGTAACAGAAGATAGAAGTTGGTTTTGGTGGTAATAGATGATAAAGTACATTAATAAGAGAGACTGAGCTAAACTCTGGAGGGAGAAGTTATGGTGAACTGTGGTCTGAGAAAAGGTTCAGTCTTAATGAGGACAGAGATGTATTAATGTAAGTTGTGTGAGTTGGAGATGGTTTATTCTCCAGAGCTTTGTCAGACTACAGCAAAGGTAGTCGTGGTCAGGAAATAGTGGAAGCAAAGGCACTGCCTGCCACAGGGGATTTTTAAGGGGTCCCAGGGGTGAGGGATGGAGGTAGGAACATGTTTCTTTACAAGACGCTCTTACCTTCATGCAGATAAAACTTGGAGCAGAATGGAGAGCCTGAGCTGTTTTAATTTCCCTGACCCAGCTGGCTTTGCTTTTTATTTACAGATTTCAGAGCTGGTGCTTCAGATGGGTATTGCTTTGCTGGCAAAAGAAACACCTTTCACTCCTGAGCTCTAAGAGCCAAACACACTCTGCCAGCTCCGTGGCACTCCAATGCTGTGCTCTTAGCAGGCAGGCATCTGCGTGACAATCAGAGAGGAGCAAACAAAGCCCCTCCTCCAGGGGACAGCTTGAGCAGGAGATAAAGGTTAGACTTGCCTCCTCCACGAAGGTGAGTGCCCCTAATTCCACCCAAGAGCCCAGGGGAGGTGGTGGGAGGAGAGCTGGCAGCCCAGCCCTCTGTTTTTACCAACACCTCGTGCCCATCCACATGACACCGAGGCACATCAACACCACTCAGGCAGCGTGGGGCTCTTGAGTGTGACTGGCTGGGAGCCCTCTCCTTTCACAGCAGGTGACACAGCCCATCTGTCCTGCCCTGGCACCCCACAGGGTGGGTGCAGCCTGAGCAGGGGGATCCAGGCCCAGGGCCAGATGGATACCACAGCACTGCTGCATGGCTGTACCTCACCACTTCCTGCAGCCCGATTTTTCAGGATCCCCAGCTCCCCACATGGCCTGGCTCTTTGTATGGGTTATGCACAGAGTGGGATGGTCACATGAGCAGGGATGCTAAATTTGTATCCGCCACCCTGCCATAGGAAAGAAGAGGCTCAAGAGATGCGTTGGCATAATAGCCCTTCCAGCTATTTTAGCTGCACTCCCACAGCAACGTGAAAGGCTGTGGTGCAAAGAAGAATCCTTCCTTTGGTTTTTGGAGCTGTCATACAGGCTCACTTCGTCATTATGAAATTTAAAACAACAAAAAAAAAAATTAAATGATGAAGAAATATCCCGCTGCTTCCCATTCTTTAAAAAAAAAGAAATTGAGAATGAAAATGGCAAATTCATTTGCTCACACTGTTGTGTTCCGGAAAAGCTTTTAAATCTTCACATTCAAGGAGATGCAGCAGGAAAAAGAATTGCTATTGAAGTTTCTTGTATAATTTCAAAACATTAAGTGGGTAATTGCTTGTAAAAGCCATAAAGGGGAGAGAGAACAAAAAAAAAAATCAGTCTAATTTTAGCTCCTGTTTTGGAAATGACTTTGCTTTTGAAAGTTAATATATTCTTTTACCAGAAAACTTGAATCAAGAAAAATACATATCTTCTTAAGTCAACTGCTTGGTCTACTTGTAAGGACAAGGAGAAGAGCAGCAATTCTAAGTAATGCTGTACAAAGCAAGCTATGTGTCAGAGAAACAGGACTTTTATTACCATTTTTCAGAAGCAATTCCTTTTTCAGTATGGAGAACTCTTTTATTAAACCTTACATGAAGAAATAACATTCTCATGCCAAGAGGCAGGTAGGTGCTGACTCTCTCTTGGGTTGCAAAATGATCTTGCAAGATCCTGATTACTTCATTTGTGAAATCCTCTTGTGTCTTCATGCCCTACCTAGAATTGTATTTTTCTTGCCTAGGGTGCTTGTCATCAATGTTTCTCTCCCATCCATTGTCCCCATTAATGCAGGCATGTCACGCCTATGAGAATGTGAAGGCTTGCATGGAAACCTGGTGGGATCCACTGCCCAGAACAAATCCCCGTCTTCTCTGGCAGACAGCTGAGCTGCAGGGGAGCCCTGCATGCCCTCAGCAACCCTGTAGGCCACCAGCTGTAATCCCACAGCCTCCGGCCAGCTCTTAAAAGAGGGAGGGATGAAAGAAGAAAAGAAACACACTCATGTCAGGAGAAGATGGAGAGAGGAGCACGGGCATGAAATGCCCTTAAATGTATCTGCTCTTTGGTTGTTTGTCATTACATTGGGCTCAGTGGTCAGAGATGCCTCTGATGCATCCAGCTCTATAGTGATTCAAGCTGCTAATCCTGAGCAATAACCAGCAAGGAAGATGTTGAGAGCAGGAGGCCAGTCTTGTACTGCCATATCCCCCCCTTCCCTCTTTTGTTGCTGCTTCACTGACAAGTAAATGGCATTAGCTTCACTGTCATGTGAAAGTCGTTCATCTAAAGAGCATAACAAGATTAGTGTCAGATTTTACTCCCTTCTTGCTCCATTCTTCTTGAGAGTTAAAAAAAAAAAAAAATCTAGCCCTTACTGGACCTGGGGATATCTTGGCTGTCTGGAATACTAAGCATATCACAGTCCTTCCCCTTAGAGCACCTTCAGGAGGTTAAGGTAAAATCCCTGCAAACTCTGGAAGATACTCATAGGACAGAGTTTTTGTCCTACTGCTGGCTGAGCTGTCATTGCTTTCCCCAGAGCTGGATAAATCAGGATGAGACTTGCTCAGTGCTCCCTCCCTCCCTAGATGATAATTATATTTGAATATTAAACATCCACATGGCTTGAACAAGTTCCCTGATTAACAAAGCACTTACCAATGCCGCAAAAGACACTTCATTTCAGTTTGATAAACAGGCACCTAAATTTAGGTGAGTGCTCATGGACCCAGCTAGATCAGGGCCTGTGTGAGTAGGAAGGCAATTTTACCTGATACTGAGATTTTGCTACATGCTCAGAGGCTATGCAAATAATGACTTTTTTGTCTGATGTGTAATTGGATTGTGTACCACTGGTCACTTCAAGAGACTGAACAGGATGCCCTCTGATTATTCATCACTCCAGCTGCTTCATGCATCTTTGGGACCTAACACGGCAGTTAAAGAATTGAAACAGGAACCCTTTCTGGATTAAATGAGGCTGAAATTTGAGAGGAGAGTGGCATTAAAAGCACACGTTTTTAGGGCAAGACTGGGCATTAAATGGATGTTGGGAGTGCCATGAATTTTGATAGTGAGGTGATTTCAAAGTGCTGAGTCAGGGAGTGCTGTCCTGCGGCAGCCTCCTGAGGGCAAGGTTAAAAAGTACGGGAGACCGTTTCAAATTCATTTAGTGGCATATATTTACACTTTATTTTCAGTTCTTGCTGGGAGACCTTGAACATCACTGAAGAGCGGAGCTGTCTGGTGATGCTTAGCTTGCAGGGACACAAATAGGGCAAAGGAAACATATAAACCATCCCTCTCTAAATGGAGAGGTTACTGTTGGAAGTAGAAGAGTTTTCTGAACTGATGTGTTTTTTCAACAGAGAGTTTCTCAGGTTTCCTGTACCCACCTTGGTGGAGGTGCTATGTGGAGAACAGCAGCTGTTGTGGTTTTATACTCTCTGGGAAGAGCCAAACAAGCCTCTTCATGTTGGGAGGCTCGTACAAACCCTCTCTCATCCTATTTGCCTCTTGTTTATAGACTGTTTCCTCTAAGAGGTGACCTATGGGACAGCCACAAAGCTGGGGAACCCAGTGCTGTGTGTTCCAAGTAGGATGCTCGCCTGTTGTTTCAGCCCGGGGAGGGTATAGCCACAAGACAGCAGTGCATGTAGAGAAGGGGAGGGAAAAGAGATAATACAATTTTGCCAAGGGCAGGCTTTCTTTCCTGTGACATTGAAGGATCTGTCTTGAATGACTTTATTTCAGTTGTCATTAGAGGAATCTGCAGCCTGATTGAGTGCCACAGTTAAATTTTCCCTTGATGAAACCTCATGAGTCTAATTTTAATCTCGTCAGCAACATGGTGTTCAGCCTAAACTGATTATGTTTTGGGATTCCTCTTGGTTATCATGACGCAGAGGGATGCTGGCTGTCTGTTGTTTAATAAGAAGCAGCATTTTTTTATGAGGTACGTCTGTATCTTCTTGGTTTCTCTTGAAATGCCTCAGATTTAATATCCCCTTCTCACCTACCTTCCCAAGGGGCGAAGGCACCCTGGAGATCTTTGTTGTCCCACCAGCAGGCCACACACATGTGGGAGGCTGAGCCTGTGGGACTTCATTCCCTGCCAATTAGCAGGGAGTTTGTATTGTCAGGGTAGTTTTTGAAGAAGTCAGGAACAGCCATGTAGGAATCTGCCAGGCTTCAAAAAAAAGTTTTCTGTATATGCTTGAAATGAGGACAGTGAGGATATGAGCACAGTACATTGTGCAAAGCTGCTGACTACTTGCATCTTTCCCAGAGGAAAATGGCTCATCCACAGGGTTTTCCCAGGGCAGAGCTTGCTGCTTCCCAGCCCCCCCTAGGCAGCAGAAGCCTGGCACCTTTGAAAAGGCTTGGAGATGCGAACAGAGAAACATGTGAAAGGTTTCTGTGCCAGGAGTATGACATTTAAAGAGCACCAGTAGAATTATTTTGGCTGTTGTTCGCCCGCACAGGCCCCTCTGCACATGTTCCTTCACTCTCAATACCCTCTGCCAGTCTGACATTTCTCATGGCCCTTTCTGTCCCCAGTTCAGGGGGCATGCAGTGATACCTCACACATGTCCACCCTTTCATTTATCCCAAGCAGTCAAAGTACAATCCAGCCAAGCTCATTTTCACATAAACTTCCATCTCACACTCTTGGTTCTCTTCATTCCAGCATGGCCTGAAGTCCATTGAAAACTGAATTTGAGGCGTTAAAATGGGCTGGTGTGCAGGTGGCTTCTCCAGCATCTGATAAGGTTGTTTTCAGCCCGAGTTTCTCCTTCAGTGAGGGCCTTTATCGAGTGCTCTACAGCACCCTTCATAAAACCCCTTCTGAGCCTCCAGCTTCTCATCAGATCCAGCAGCTCACAGGTGGATGCACACACACAAACACACGCACACACACGCAAAGGGGGCAAGTGCCTCAGTTCCCTTTCCCCCGGAAACCAGCCCAAAATGAGCTCATTTACAGCTTGGCAGTGTTGGATGCTTCAGGAGGCAACATCAAGGTGAGAGGGGATGGAGAATATCAGAGCTGATGGTGGCTGGCAGGTTAGTGGGGCTGGATGGGACAGGATGTGAGGAGAGGAGCTTGGGGTAACATGAATAAGCAGCTAGCTCCCCACCAAAAATATTGTATACCTGCAGCCATGCTCAGGCACAAGATGAAGTCAGGATAGCAGCCTTATTTTAGGTTTTTATTATTATTTTGAACCATGGCTATTATGCCTTGTGGAAGTGCCCTGTTGGCATGGGTGAGCTGCATCGCTGTGTTTGCCTCACCTTGAATCCCCTGGAAGAAGCAGCAAGGTTCCAGTGTGGATGCTCCACCTAAGGAGCACTGGTGTAATGCTGAGCTGGCCAGGAAAGAGGCAGTGGTTCTGTTGGAAAATGCCACTGAAGGAAGATGTAACACACACAAAAATTGTGTGAATTTAGCTGAATCACTGATTCAGTAAGGAAAACTGAGAAGTTCAAGCAACTGAAATTGCCTGCTCAGATGACTTTTGGACTGTCCCAACTGGGTCGTGGTTCTTCTGAAAAGAATTAAGTGTTTCAGGACCCTTTCTTAGCTCTAAGATTTAAAGTGCCATAAAAAGTTGGATTTGAAACAAAATGTTCGGGGGTTTTTATTAGTTTGGGTTTTTTTGGTTTTTCACTTTACATTGGAAGCTTTTCTTTCTTCCCCAGAAAAGAAGCCAAACTGCAGCAGTCTTGATACCCTCCTTTGATCAGAAATGCTGACCTTCGTGCAGCTCCAGATCCTCCATGACCAAAACCTCCATGGCCTGAGGAAAACTGTCCCTCCTGGCCATGTAAATGACTCACAGGAGAAAGGCAGACATAACAGCTCCATCAACTCATGCAGAATGAACAAGAGTATTTTCACCTAAATACATTTCGTATATGAAAACAGCAGTCCAAGCCCCTGACTCTTGTGGCATACACAGAACTGGCTGCAGCCATGAGTCAAAGCTGTCTTTGAGGGGGGAAAAAACAGGAAAGTAAGTAGCAATTGCCTTCATTGGTTTGGTTCGATTTTAATCAACCCTAAGTCACTTTTAAATTCCCAGAATTGAAGAGGCTACTCAGCAATGGGATTCTGGAGACAGGTTCGTGAATTAAGCTAATTAATCAAGTGACTAGCAAGTATTCCTTCAGATCACCCTGTCTGGAAGAAAAAAAAAAAAAAA